>CAEGAF010070242.1:0-16084 GCA_903067075.1 Micropoecilia bifurca | reverse complement strand
ATGCAATTTAAAGAAAGGTAAAGCAACGTTTAGAGCAATTCTGCAATTCTGTGCTCATAAGTAATTATATTCGTAAGAGACAAATCAATAGCCTATCTCTTAGCGACGTCTATTGTGTGAAAGATAGCACAATCCAGCGAAATAGGGCCCATCGTCTGCTACATTCAAGTGCTTTGAGATAGAAAAACGAAGAAGAAGATGAAGGTGAGAGACTATAAGACTACAGTGAAGTTTGCCCATCAGAAGTTGCCATCGTTCCATTACTTTTCCTCTGACAGAAACAGAATTGCTCGGCGCACACATATGGCAGAAGAGCCTCCTCGCACTGAGGGAAAAAAAATGAACAAGAGAAACAGATGATAGAAAACAGAGCTCTTACTTCAGCTTTCCTTTCCCACTCCCACCCATCAAACACTCGAGCTATTCTGTCCTTCCGCTGTTTTTCCGCCACTCTCCCACTTCTCTGTTTTTTATCCCCCCCCGCCGCCGATGCCGCTCACACACGTGTGCGCTCGCACATGCCTCCCACCACCTTCCTCTCCGCCGCTCTGATTGCGGCAGAGATCAGGCTGACCCCCACATCAGAGGGAGAGAGAGAGGGAGAGAGAAGCTCTGCCTGTGGGTGCCGTTTGGACAGTGCATGTGGGTGGATTGCAATCAGGCCCACCTCCAGCAATAACACCAGCACTATATCCCACTAACAAATAGAAAAAAAGACAGAGTGAAGAATTGGAGGAAGGAAATAAACAAAAGAGGAGAGGAAAGGTGGAAAATACGGATACTGAACTCTAGGAATATGCAGGAGGAGAGTCTGACGTTGACAGTACCTGTGTGATCCCACAGTGGGGGGTCTGGGTGGGCGACGGCGTACTGTGTGTGTTTAGTGTTTGTAGCAACAATTGTTGTATTAGACAAGTAATGTATTCACACGTCTTCATTCAGTTGTTTGTGGTATATGTTCTGCTGACATACTGTTCTGAAAACAAAGCAAGACTTCATCCACATGAAAATATTAACTATAGAGTCGGATATCACACGATTTTAGGCTCAATTGAAAGAAAGTGGTTTTCCAAATGAAAAAAGTTATTGCTGCAACGGTGTAACATATTTTTGCTTTATTGTTTTCATCACTTATTCGCTACAGTTTCCTGTCATTTGAGAAGAACCGTTTTTGTGCTACTCTTCCCTAAAATGCATCTTTTTTGGCACAACTTTAGATTTTTATGTATTTATTTGTCTATGTTGTATTTAATTACATTTAATAAGCAGCGTTTTCATGATGCTGCTTGGTCCATAATGTTTTCTGATAAACCTCTGCTACCTGCACAGATTGTAGGATCTCATAAGAGATTATATTATTCAGAAATGGTCTGAATTTACTAACAAAGTGACTTGAAAAGGCAAGTTGCTGCACTAAATTGTATTTTGGTGAATTGCAGTAAAGGGGGTAAGAGGCTGGCACACGTCTGTAGATATTTGTGAAACATTATGTAACCATGGACTGATGGTTTTGTGATCTGTGTTGGCCAATCGCATATAGAGCCAATAAAATACATTAAAGTTTGCGGTTGTAACCGGAGGAATTACTGCTATATATCGTGTCGGGCTGAACTCTATGCAGCTCCAAATACACTAAGCCAGAAAGAAGAAGCCAAAAATATCATAGGCCTGACCTATATGTAACCAAGCACAGCAATATGAAGAGGTGCACGCTGTTAGAAACCAGCCCTGCCAAAGTGTCAAAAATGGATCCGTTTAGGTTCAGAATCGATCGTCTCAGAAAAAAACAACGGTGGGATTTTATTTTTCTATGTGAATTGATTCTCTATGCTGCCCTCATATCCATTAGATCCTTAGCAATAATGACTATGGATTCCTGAATTAGCTGCTCTTTTTTTGGTTCAATTTCTCTTCTGACTGGTAAAGCTCTCTTAAGAAATTGAATACAGTTGCATAAATACTGACTCTTTAACCCCTCGACCATTTTATACAATTAGATAATGTGAGGAGATTCCTCTGGGATGGGAAGGAGAATGAACACCGAGGACTAGGAAACTAGTGTTTGGCACAGAGACTCACCAAATAAAATAAAAAAAATAAATCCGTGCTGGACCACAGAGGGAGCTTGTCACCTGCCTCGCTCATATTCTCTCCCTCCTCTCGTTTGTCCTGCTCCTCTCAGCTCTGAAGCCTGTGTGATTTTTCTCCCTTGTCTTCGCGGTCAGTGCTTGTGCTTGTCATTCCTTTCTCACCTGTTATCTTCCCTGTCTTTCATTCTCTGGCCGTTGCCCACCTTTTTTTTTATCCGTGCTGCTTCTCCCCTTCCTGTCTCTTTTTTTCCCTCCGCTGATTGCCTACGCATTCATTCTTCTACGCCTGCCTGCTCACTAATGGCAGTGGCAGGTGTTCTCCCAGGTGCCTGAACAGAAAGGTCTGGGCTGAGCCTTTAAAAGCCCTGGCATCAGCACCTCTCCAGAACACCCCACCCCTCCTCCACAATAATCAGCATTTATTCAAGACGGATGCAAACTATCACCAGAAAAGCTCATCACAAAACATTAGAAACATCAAAGCACAAGAAACACATGAATTTACCCAAGAAAAGGATAAAGACAAAAGATGGAAACGACAAACAGACAGCAAAGACGTCTTTGGAGAATTGCAGGCGCAAATCTGATTTGTTATTCTGTGTGGAAAGTTTTATCTTCTTTTCTTTAATTTTTTCAAATAAGGCGTATCTTTCCTCATCCAACCAGGACCTGTGTCTGACCCTTTCTCTAAAGCCATTTGTCCCCATCGTCTAAGGAGAGCTTCTCCTGATCTCCTGCTGGTTTATGGCTTTCACACATAAGTGTGAAAAACTGAAACTTCCTAATGATTGTCTCCCAACCAGACAAAGGGCAAAGGACAGAGATCATGGCAAACAATCTGCCTTAACTACAGGTAAAATAAAGGTCAAAAGGCCAGAATACATTATAAATTTTAAAACTATAATTAGGCTATTTCAATCAAGTCATGTTACATTTTAAAACTAGCTTATTTTAAATATATTTTCTTCAACACTGACTATCTTCAAAACTCTTTTGTCACTGAAAAACTGCAAAAACACGCCGCCGCCGTCCTCCGCACTGAAAGACGCCAACAAATTCGCCGAGAGAACTGCTCACTTCTTCCTCGTCGGTTTGATTCAGGTGCGAGAAAGAGCCGTCTGTTCCCGTCGCCAAATAACACGCAAACAATGTAGAGTCTGCAACAATGAGCGCGCTCTTTAATGGGACGGCGCTAAAAGGAAACATGACCCAGCAGTGTGTGGTTACAGGCCGGGAGCGCGGCCTACTTAACTGAGCGCTGGGTAAACAGATGAATGAGGCGGCGGAGAAAGCAGCTCTGTGGTCGGACCTCCGTCTCTCTCCGGTTTGCTTTTCAATCCATCAGCAGGTGAAGTCTGACGACTTTCACCGGCACATAATGGGCAACGTAAAGACAATGAGGCCTAAAGTCTCACAGGGATGGCTCCATTTCTACAACACAGCTACTCTACTATACTTAAAAAAATAAAAAACATTTAATTTAACCCGTCAGCACAGTACATAGTTTTACAGGTGTACAAATTTACAAAAGGACGTTTAATACGATGTGGATTTATGACTGTGTTGGTTAAAATGGCCGTCATTGTTTTTCATCAATGGCCATTTTTCCCCAAATGAAGACAAGTCAAAAACAAAATAACTTGTACTGAACTCAGAAGATGGCATTTAATTATTTTTTTCCCACGATATGTAGATTATATTGAGCAGAGCTTTTACTTTACAGCTCTACGTCACTAGGGAATAGTACGAGCAGCAGCTTAATGTAGGTCTTGGTATGAAGCTCTTTGATAAATCTGCTGCTGATGTGTTTGACACGACAGCAGCAGCAGTTTTCTGTTGACAACCAGGACGGTGGGTTGACCTTTGACCTTCTAAACACCTAAAACCTGTCGATTTCTGCATGTTGCATTTACATCAAGCATTGAGAAAGTATTTTAAATGTGTATGTGAATAGTTTTGTGTTTTGAAAACTGACATTGTCATCGACAGACAAAAATAACATCCAGTTCTTCTGGGAAGTTGTGATGAGATGGAGAAGTAGCCAGTGAGGCGTAATCTGTGGCTACAAAGCTGTTTATATTTTGTGAGTAAACTGAATAAAACCGCTTATAATAATCATCATGATTATGCCAAATATCAGGAAAATAAAAGGTTATCTGGTTCTGGAAATTGCAAAACATTTTTTTCACTCCATGCTAAGGTAGATATTCATGAATGTCTTAGAAATATCTGCCACTAAAAGACTCCGCTCTGTCATGTAATAGCTGACCAAGTTTAATGTAAAATAAGTTGGGACTAACATTTAGTTGAAATATGATTAAATTGTGATTGAAACTAAACTAGACTAAACTAAACTGCTCTCAGAAGTTACATTGATAAATTGCTCTTTGTGTGGCAGAGTTTGTGGTTCTCTGTCATTTATAGTTACAAATTGACATTAAGAATATTCGCTTATGATTATATGAAAACGTAACAGACTAAAAAACAAACGCAACTGTCTAAACTGAGACGAGTAACGACGCTAAGGTCAGCCTGTGCTTGTCAGTGTAAAATTTAAATGCTATTTAACTTTTTTTATGAATCTGGACTGTAGTTGATTGCGCACACACAATGTTAAATGTTAAATGAATATCCCTTAAACCAGACCTGCATAATTCTACAGTGAAGACATGTTTAAAAAAATTTCAGGCTTATGAAACTTTTACTTATGCAAACACAAAAGTGCCTCTCTGACACTTTCAAATTTCAAAAAGAGAGAGAGGCATAAAACAAACCACTGCATGTATCTGTCAAATCTGAACAGCTTTTTAGGAATTGGTGAAACCTTATTTATAAAAACAGAAACAACTGTGGATTGTTATTTTTCCCAGAAAATATTGCTAAGATCTCATCTTGTATAAACACATTATTAAAACAGGTCACAGAGTGATTGACCTGTACAAATAAAGCAGAAATAGCACAGGTCAACATGACCAGATATTTAGAAATACAAAAAAAACATAATCTAAGTGTCTTAGTGAGGCATCTGGACAGTTCCTGTGTTCAGTTTATGGTGAACACATAAAAGGAGGTGGCTGACAAAAAAAAAAAAATCTACACCTCTGCACCAAAGAGAAAATCCCTTTGGGAAAGAGTCATGCGCAGTCATAAAACTAAAATATTTTGAAACACAAAAAGCAAGAGGAATCATATTTCACTCTTCTGTAGGTGGAAAAATACCAGCTGGTTGTTGCTGCTGACCAGAAAACCATCCAGTGATGGAGGTCAAAGGTCCCAACCTGTAACTCTGGAAAGGATAAACTCATTTCAGAGTTCACTGCCACATTTTACGGTGTTGTTGAGACTCTGGTCACGTCTCTCTTTGGATATTAAGATACCAAATATTTCACCGAAACTCAAACTCTAACACTAAAACACTTTAGGATAAGGACGGCCATTACAGTGTACGTCTCAGCTCCACATTGTTCTGACATTACTGCTCTGCTCCAAGTGGAAATACAGCTGAGCTGATTGACTCTGAGCTCCCAGTATAGCGAGAGATCTTAGAGTTATTACTGCCTTGTGATCAAGGTCATCTGTTCTTTAGCTCAGACTGTGCAGCAGTCAACACTCTCTGTTTTGATCTAAAAAGTGTTTTAATGATAATGGATCAAATCATGATTACCACCTGTAGAAGTGACTCAACCGACCATCTCAGATTGTTTGAGAGGCATCTTGTAGCGCCTGATTAAACAGAAAAGTAGATTTTTTTACAGCCTTATCTTAGTATCTCCCAGGTTGGGAGATTTCAGAAATATTTACCAAAAGCTATAAAATACAAAGACAGTCAAACAAATCAAAGTGGTTTTATGAATTCAAAAATTAAATGGTGAAAAAAGGACAACTCTGGATTGTAATTTCAGATACCTTAGCAGTTTCCATGTGTAACCGAGTGCAGAAAACATTATTGAATTATTTGAGGAACAAAAGTGTAACAATAGTCAGCGTACTCATGAGCTCTGCGTCTAACATTTATATTTACAAATTGACATCAACTACATCATCTTATGATCATGTAAGCAGCATAAGCCTCTCCTAACAATCACAAGCACTCTGAATACAACAGTCCATTTACTGTAACCTATTATTTCAACAACATCCTACAGGCGGCCAGGTCCTAATTAATTGCTTTTGATTGTGGAGAAGAGACGGAGCCTTGTGTTTTATTGACGCACAAAGGACAGGGATTGGATTGGGACGCTGTCCTCCTCTGTCCTTTTGGACAGCTTGGTGTTCTGGTAAAGGAGCTCAGGGGTACAGACCCTCGTCTCGGCTTCACCGGGCGGTTTGTATAATGTTCCCATTGATCTTTAGCCTTGGCATCACAAAATGACAACTCTGCTCCGGTCAGGACGACGAAGGATCGGCCTCGTTTAGATGTCAGTTTGTAATACACTGAAGATTTGTGTGTGTGTGTAAAGGAGAAGGGTACAGAAATATAGTGCTGTTTTTGCAGATGTGTGCGCGCATCTCATAAGAAGAGCGAGGTTGGCAGAAGACTTCGTTTAAGGACAAGATAAAGAGCTTGGATGAGCCGAAGGGAACGACACGAGCAGAGAGAAAACAAATGAAAACCCTCTTAAGTCAACATCCCTCCTCAGAAGGCAGACAAGCTGGACGTGCAGACAAAGAGCGCATTGATATAGGGAGTGACACATGGGTGGCAGCTGTACACACCATGTCATTCAGCGGTGGGTGCTGTGAAAGGAGACTTTGTCAGACAGGTCGGGCCTGGTGATGGGCCCTCGTCTCCTATGGAAATGATGCGCAAAGCAACGCGAACCGTAGTTTACACCACAGAACAATGAGGGGGTTTATCTCAGAGCAATAAAATGAATTCAGTTTCTGTTTGTTACGTTTGCACACCCCAAGAACTCTTCATCACACCGCAACCACAAACTTTAATGAATTGTGTAGATTTTAAGAGATAGAGAGATATAAATGATCACAGAATAGCAAAAAAAAAAAGGTACAAGTGAGATAGATCACTGTTCACTGGAAAGAGTGGCACAGCTGAAAACCTGCCAAGACAGCGGATGTTCACTTATAAGCGTCAGGCGGGGCGAGAAACAGCAACCAAGAATCCGACGGAGGAACTGAGGAGGTCCAGGGATCAGGTGGGAGAATCCGGCGACAGGAACACAGGCGATCGCGCTCTCCGCAAGTCTCGCCTGGGAAGAGCGCCAACAATAAAGCCGCCGTTGAAAGAAAGCCAATAGGAGACCCTGTTCCAGTTTGTTACCACTCGTGTAAGAGGGGACGGCAAACAGGAGGAAGAAGGTTCTTGTGCTGAGACGAGACAAAAATCAAACATTCAGATGAGCTTCGTGCGAAGGCGCACAGTTTACCTTCACCCCGAACAAAGACTACAATGGCGGCGGTGGCAGCAGAGACGGATGAGAAGATGGAGCTGAACTCAGAGTAATCCTAACCAAAATGGTTTAGATCGACGCGTCATCAAGATCTGAACCAGATGTAGAAATCACAATTCAATTTGGAAAGACTGGAGTGATTAAACAAAGCAGAATGTACAGTTTTGTGTTGTGACACATTAAATCCTTTAGATGTGTCATGTCCTAAACGTGAACAAACTCAACCTTTTTGCACCACATTGTGTCTGTAGTTATTTGATGTACTGGTGGTAGTTGGTCCATCTAAGCTGCTGCTAAAAAGCTTGAATACCTAACAACTGAATGAAAAAGGCTTTGATTGCTGAAGTGATGTGAAACTACAAATGCTGAAGCAATTAAAAGAGTTAGCACGGCGCCATCAGCGGGTCGTGGTGCTGCAAGCTGTGTCAAACAAAGCTGCATAAATTGGGGGAAAAATATTTAGTTTGGATAATCAGAAATCAGATGATTATTCATTTTGTCAGTTGAAATAAAAACTTTGTTCATTTTGAGAGAAACTTCTCAAGCTGAACTTTTTTAAATTGCTGAGGATGAGCTGCAAACATGGATAAAACTTTTTCTTCTTAAATAACAAAATTGATTTATATTTACACTTTCTTAGGCAAAGTCTTTGACTTCTGATTACGTAGCTATAAATAGTTGTATTTTTTGTTTTGTGTTCTGATTTTCCAAAATGAGTAGAAATTAAACAGGAACACGTCATTTTTGAGGAATAGTAATTATTCCTCTGTCCACAAGATCATCCAGGAAAAACTAAATGCCGGGAAAAATCCAAATCCTCCATCAGCAGTAGCATCTTTTCAGTACTAACATTTTTCAAAATATCCCCATGTTTGACGTCAAACTTTCAGCAAACTAAAACCTAAAGCACATTCAGTCAAGAGGTTGAATCAGCTGTAAGGGAAAGTGATGTAATTGTATTACTGGATTGCCAACTGTAGCGGCTTTTAATGCAGGAAGTGAAATTACAACAGGAGTGTTTAGGCTGATCCTATTATACTCTCTGGCATGGAAAAGGAAATAAGCCTGCAGCATCAGGAAGATCTTCAGTCACACAGTGCCGTGGTGTCAGACACATCTACTGGCGACCCTGTTAAAGAAGTGAAAAAAAGCCTTAAAATAAGCTGATCTTTTATGCAGTAGCAAAAACCCCGTCGTGTGGGTTCATCGAGTTCAGAAATGCAGATTAAAAGTGAATGTTTTCACACGGTTGGAGCATGAGGAATGATCCTTGACCGTCACTCTTTACATACTTTCTCTGGACTGTTAATAGCTCTGGATGCAGCTGTATGAATGCTTGTCTTCAGATCAGCCCACTGGTTTTGATGTGGATCTGGTTATGATTAATTTTGTGTTGATCTGGATATACGTCATAAATTATGATCCTCTTGAAAGAACAAATGCTGATTTGCTTTCCTTTTTCTGTCAGAAGTTAAATTAAAAAAATTCCCGGTCCTACAAAAACGTCACCGCTGCCATGTATTCCAATATGGTTTCCAGGGAAACAGGCCCACAGCATGACAGGTCCTTTACCATACTTATGTTTGGATATCAGCTGGTTGTTTTTTCCACATACTTATCAGTTTTATTAAAGTATGTTTTGTTGAATAGTTCAATTTTATTCTGATTTTATCAAAGGTCACAGGTTCACTTAAAGCTTTAGAAAACTCGACATGTTAATATTTGTGATGGTAGGACACAAAAAGCCATTACTTTCCTAAACAACTGGTTGACGTAGCGATAACATGGTTGTCATGGGGACTTAAAATTGAACCTTCTTGCTCTCTGTGCAGGAATTTGTGTCAAGGGTTTTTTTTTTTTTTTACACATCTTAGCCAGGGTTGGCAATAAATATGAGATTGTATCATTTCCACAATTATAGTATAAAGTATCTTCCACATCATGGGAAAACTACAAATTTCAAGCAGACAGAAATCACAAAAATATCTTTCATATTAGCATACATGCAACCATTTTGGATCCTTTATGACGAGGTGCAGCAGAAAGTCTGTAATTTTAATCATTTTTCCCAAAGAAGGCAGCGAATCTCTGTAATTTGAGAACACTAATTTTAGTGATGCTGATGTTGGGCTTAGAACAAAATTGATATCTCCATGTCGAGAAAAGTCGGCTATTATACTTATTCTTGTACTGTGTAATTTGCAGCAAACGCAGCTAGCAGACGGCTCACTTCTTCGAACACGACAGAGTTTTTAAATGTCCGACACACAGAAGATACGATCAAAAAGCAAGCAAGAAGGTTTATTGAATACTTTACCGTAAACGGACGTTAACTAAACAATAGAAAATCAGCTTCAGAAGTCCAGGCATACTGTGAGCGAAAATAAACATGCATGCACAGAGTTCATAGCTATGGTCTCTGTTCGGCGGTAAAGCATCACACCCCTACATTTCCCTAACGGTGAAGAGCGCGCTGTGGTTTGAAATGTGATGTCGCCAGTCCCCAGCCTCTTTTATTTCAGTACAAAACTTCAGCAATAAGTGCAAAATGTCAGCAGGATTGTTGGGAAAAGTTTGGCAAACTAAAAACAAGACATCCGGATTCATTTAGAGATTGAAACCCTGCACTACTGCACAGCGAGTCTCTTCCCACGGTGGCAGAGATATTTCGGTCTAAATCACACAGACTCATGGAGAAACCTGGGGCTTGTCATTTTTAATGTGTGATGCAACAGTAAAGCAACCTTGTGCTAACTATACCAAAGCTTTTTCCCGCTGAGTGCCAGTGTTACCAGAAGCCTTTCACAGAATGTGCAAAATCATCCACAAAGCTCTGCTGCTTAATTAAACTCTCTCTGCAACAACATGCTACATAAAACAGCAACAAAAAAAGCACATTAAACACCTCTGCATGGTTTTCCAGGTGATTCAAGCTATTAGCAAAAGGAAGATGCATGTCAAATTCTGGCTTCTTTGCAGCAGGCAATTTTTTTTTCCCTTTGGTGAGGATGGAATAATAATCTTTTTGGCTCTTCATTTAAATCTCCAATTCTCAGGATGCGAGAAGAGTAGTGAGGAAATAACTCGAGGAATCATCAACTATCTCCTAACTCACCTTAAAGTTTCGTGTCTACAGCAGAATTTTGGGTCACCTTTGTCGCAGTTTTGAAAAAGTAGAGGGAAAATGTTCTATATGTTTTATGCAAATTGACGTTTAAATTTGCTTAGAGTGACATCAGAAGCAGGATAATAATATGAAAGGGGGGAAAAAGAACATCTCTGGAGAGATGAAAAGTGGCACAAAAAATAGACACATTTTTTGGTGACAATGTCAAAACGTATATTTACTCACATGAAAATGTTTATATTTATCATGATCTGTTCTAACTGCAGTAGCTCACATAAGTAAAATATGTTTTGCATGAAGTTGTGACATGCAGATGTTCTTCAGTTTAATATGTTGCTAGACAGAAAGAGTAAACAAAAAGTAGCTTTGTATTTTAGAATCAAAAGTACATCATCATCTGGAGAATGAGCCTCAAAAGATAAATAAACAAAGTCCAGACCTGAGTTTGATCAGAAAGCTGTGGTTGGTAAATGGACTGAACTTCTATAGTGCTTTGTACTAGAGTCACATTCATCCATTAACACTCACAACTTTTAGCTGGAAGCTGGAATTGAACCTGCAACCTTCCGATCACAAGACAACTACTCTACCCACAGAACCACAGTCACATTCAGAGATCTTTGCATCAAAAAACACCTTGAAAGCTTCAATGGAGAGGCAAAGAAACTCCTGCTGCTGAACTATCTACTGGATTTTTTACTGCAAGTGGATGAAGGTTTTAATCTTTTGCTTTTTTCTTGACTGATACCAGCTGATAAAGATGAGATTCAATCCAGCTGCTTTGTTCCTGCGTGTCATTAACTAAAACATTTTAACTGTGCCAGAAAATCAGCGCCATCTCTGTTTGGAGCGTTTGAAAACCAACCTGATAACTTTTTCTGTTAGATGTCACCACAAACTGTTCCCACGACATCAAAACCAACATGGCGTAACGTCAAGAGGATGTAAAATATATTTTATTAGTAAATAGAGAAACATGGACAGGATGGAGCATTATCTGTGTTTCATATTCAGACATGGACTAAATCTTGAGGTCATAGTTCATGCTTTTACTGTGTCATAAATAACTAATTAGCAAATGTTACAGCTTAAGCTGAAGTTAAAATGCCCAATATTCTGCTATAAATGAAATGTATTACAGCCACAAACTTTCAGGATATTTTCTATGCAACGTTTCCTCCAGCTATAATTCATGCCTTTGGTACAAGAGCTAAACTGTAGCATGCTAAATGATGCTGCTCAAGAGGCATTTTCAACAGAAGAGCAGAAATGTGCCTGTTTTAAGCATAAGCAGCAAGTGTGAAATAACAGCCCTGAAGTAAAAAAAGAAAAAAATCTCATTAAACAAAGCTCCTTTGCTTGAAAACACACATTTGAACTGAATATTTTTAGCAGAAGGGCTCCATATGACTGCAGGCTGTAAACATCACACGTTGTCATTTCCAAACATGCCTTTTGTAGGCAGAAAGTCAAACAGAAAACTAACAGAGGTTGTTCAGGAAGCAGGAAAAAGAGGAGCTCTGTCACATTCGTCTCCTAATATTCAAACCTAAATGTACCAAACCGGACATTTCTCATCGAATCAAACCGTCTCAAGAAGCACCGTGTTGTTGCTGTGAAACAAGTGTAAGATTTCAGCGTGTCGAGGATATGGAGATGTTTGACACCCTGTTGATTCATCTTTGCTGCTTATATTTTGAAGCATAAAAGAAAATTACGACTGAGTTGGCCTTTTGTGTTGAAAGTCTGGATAGTAAGGTTTCTGAGTTACAATACATGATCAGAAGCGCATTAGCTAGCAGTATTTTGGATAGTCTAAATGTCTTTGCACAAATATCATGAATATGAAGCAGTTAGCCACTAGCAATGCTAAAGTTAGCATCTACTTCAGAGCTATCGATTGCTGCTAAATTAAAGCCCTTTTTAAAAGAGTCAGGATGAAATTCGTATTATTTTTTTCTCTTTCCCTTTTTATCTATTTATTCTGTTGTGTTATTGTTTTAGCACGGTGCTTTGGTGCAGTTTTAAACCTGGTTTTAAAAGTGCTATATTAATAGATTTGTCACCGACATTCATAATATAAAGTGAATAATTCTGTATTTTTCACGTATTATTTAATTTGCGTATTCTACTGGGGAAATCACACAAAAAAGGGAGGGTTTTCATTAGTTTCTGGCATAAACTAATGAAACTTTAGATTGAGAGAAACATAAAAATAACATTTCAACCAATATGGCAGTCAAACGTGAAGGACAGGTCCAACCTGATCATTTATTATTTGAAACACAGCTATATGGGAAGATATGGGAAACTTTTATTGCTTCAATTGAAGAAACCACAGGCATTCACATCTTAAATCAAACCCCCAGAGGCAAAGGCAAAAGAAAAGGCAAAAGAAAGCTACAAAATTTAGCAAAATCATTTCCTAAAGATGCAGATAATAAACAAAACAAACAAACCTACCTGTATTAGCGAGAGGTTACGGAGATCCAGTCTGAAAAGGTAATTTCTGGATTGAAAGGATGAAAAAAAAGAAACGTATGAGTGATTTTTTCCTTTGTGTGAAGAAGCTGCATTGCTGCTCAGTAAATTATTGTTTTCAGTTCAATGGAAGTCGGCGGTATTACACATTCATAAAATATTAGTGTTACTTCGACGTGAATGACTCTAACAAGGCCAAACCAGGCACAAAGCTTAGCTCATATCCTTTCATCAGAACACGCACACACACACACACACACACACACACACACACACACACACACACACACACACACACACACACACACACACACACACAGAACCACAGCGTGACTCATTTCTCTCAAATTCCTTCCTTCTGCCAAAATCTAAAGCTTAACTTGGTCCAGGGGGGCTGCAGCAGAGCAAGTTAGAGGCGTCATTATCCGAAAACCGCGCTGGATGAGTGAGTCAGAAAGGGTATCAGTTTCTCAGTAATGTGCTCTGTAGGGTGGGAAGCTGAGTGGATTTACAGTTTCTTACCTGGCACCCACAATAAGCTCATCCCTAGTCAGGTCAAGGGTGAGCTGCGAGTAGTCTCTCACGCCAGGGTGGGAGAACGCCGAGATCCACGGGTTGAGCGCTAAGGAAGACAGAGACAGAGACAGAGGGGTTAGCAGTGGCTAAAGAAAAATAATCCTGTGAAATATGAAGAAGAAGAAGAGTTCAGATTTCTACTTAGCAAAACTAAACTCTTGGTTTTGAACAAGACGGTCACTTTCAGTACTTATTTGATGTGCAAGTGGAAGTGTGAGGTTACGTCACCATGGGTGACGGGGTAGAAGAAAATAAACAACTACAGTGCCTTACAACGTATTCATATCCTCCTTTTCTTAATTTTTTATTTTAATTTATAGACTAAAAAAATGGTGTAAAATTTTGATCTGTTTGTGTTCGAGCTCAACCTGAAGAACCAGATTTCCTCCACTCGTTGCTCACATTTACAGATCAACAATTCTAGCCATTTGTCCTTGTAAAGAAACTGAAGCACAGTCAGACTGTATGGAGAATATGTGAAAACATTGAATTCAGGTATGGACTTTGACTAGGCCACTCTCACACCTAAGTATGCTTAACCAATCCGTTGACATTCTGACAGGGTTGGAAAATAACTCTCAGTCCCAACTTCAAGTATTTTGTTCCCCTCTAAGAGGATTCTGTGTTATTTCCCTCTTTGTCGTGTATTTAGCTGTGATTTGACAGTAACACTTAGCAGCACAACGCTGCCACCAGTTCGCACATCCACATTCATTAGGTTTAGATTATAGCCGGAAATGTTCTCGTCTGATAAGAGCATCTTCTTCCACATGTTTGCTGGGTTCCCAAAATTAGCTTGTGTCAAACTACAAACAGGACCTTCTTCGTTCAACAGCAGCTTTCTTCTTCTTGACATTTTTCCAAATCCAGATTTGTGGATTTGGAAAGTGCAGCTAACATCCCAACCTGAGGTACAGATGTGTACAATTTCTCCAGAGTCAGTCCGGTAAGAAAAAAAACCTTGACATTTGGTTGCAACATGTCAAAAATGAATGTTCACATACTAATGATTCTGCCTGGTACTGTAAATATTATCTACAGCCTTTTTTACTCCCATTTTGCTACGTTGTTTTCTATTGTCTCCTATGTAACAGAAAAATCTTTATTTTATTTTTTTTACACTAAACTAGCTGCCTTTCTACAGACTAATCAGCACGCTGATTATTATTGAGCAGCAGGGTGAGAGCAATAACCAGAGCAGAGAAAGCCTGCTCCAGGCTCAGGGTGTTTCCTACAGAGCAGCACAAAGCCGCCTGGGCCACATCAGGCACAACGACCCTGATGCAAGCAGACGGCCTTACAAACACAGCTCCGTATGGGGCGGCGAGCTGAATGCTGTTCGAGTGTGGCATTTACAAATCCAAATTTTAAAGCGGTAAACCAGAGGGGCCAAGCGAGCAGCAAGGCTTTTAACGCCGCATCCAGTAACGCAGGACGGAGAACTTTCTCCCCCCGTCTTTGTGGGGATCCTCTGCGCTCGTCTCTAAACGGATTTGACCGAATCAAAGTTTGTGCAGCATGAAGGGATTTGCCATATCTCATGCCGGACAAACAATTAGAGCTGCAAAGCGAGGACAGAGGTTCTTTTTCACTGCTTAAACAGCTGTGGTAACCAGATTTGAGACCCTTTTTTTCTTTTTTTTTTGTCCGCTGTGTCAAAACAGAGTTGAATAACAACTATAAAATTATTTAAATAATAAAAAAAGTCTAAATGTGCATTTAGAGGGAAGAAGAAACTGATATAAATCATGACAAATTACAGATGTACAGGAGAGACACTGACAAACTGGCTGTTATTCTGACAAAGTCATAATTTCTCTGAAAGAAAAGGCCTTTGGTGAAACTTTTAGGTATTGATTCTTACTGAGCATTTGAAACCTTGAATGTAACTGAACCCGGCTTGTATCACAGAACTTCACCCGCCAAAGAGAAAAGGTAGGTGGATCTCAGGATTGATGGGGCCCATATGGCCCCCCATCATCTGGAAACATAACCAGAGAGACGACTGACGATGCAACGGAACAGGACGGCGCTTGTCATTTAGGAGATGAGACCGGCGTGCACAAAAACACACACATACTTCGTATCGGTGTGTTTATGAGAGCAGACAACCTGTGCGATTAATTTGCCAGATGTGGATTTAGTTTTCACCGGACAGCTGTTGTGTTTACGAGTTTATAGCGGTAAGATGCCAGGAGGGCTGAGTTTGTGCAGATTTCTGATACAATCACGTTACAATCCAAAAAAAGCAAGTGGGACATCAGTCACACATTTAGATGAGGTCACTGTGGACATGATGGCAAACCTGGAAATAGCAGGGCATTTAAACTAAACGATTCCAAAAATGTATATATATATACATTTTACACACAAATATATATATATATATATATATATAT
>CAEGAF010070235.1:0-10241 GCA_903067075.1 Micropoecilia bifurca | reverse complement strand
TATGCTCGATCTTCCTGGTTTTAGTCAGAATGCCAGTAACAGCGGTCTGATTTTTCATTTTTATTTTTGGAAAACCTTTAAAGACACTGTTGCACTAGTCAATGCAAATACAGATAAACACAAAAATGAGTTTCTCAAGAATCTGAGAGGCAGAAGACAGACTTTGCAACTGTCTATGTGCTTCTGAAGGTTCAGATCAGAGTTCATCACTACACCCAGATCTCTGGTTTTTAGCTGTAATAACTGAAGCTGTGTGTTGACTCGATTGATCCTCTTTTGGTCCAAACATAACTTCAATTAAGTGCTTAAATGGGTTCATGGTCACCTGGTGACACCGTAATGTACATCTGTGTATCATCTACGTCGCCATAGCAACTCATTTTATTACTTGTTATAATATGAGCTAGCGGGGGCATGTAGATATTAAATAAGAGAAGCCCAGGATGGAACCCGGGGAGTCATTAATAACACACCTATGGAATCATCTTAGAAAATAAAACAATGCGTCTCAGCCTGGATGAGGCCCAGAGGACTTGAGCTTGACAAAAAAAAATTAAGTTGGGAAATTGTGTCAGCACTTGAAAATTGATGTTCAGAGATTCTCTCCATTCAGCCTGACTGAAAACGACAGAAAAAATATTTCCGTCTCCAGACGTGCAAAGCTGGAAAAACAATCTTACAGTTGTAATGACGGTGAGAGGTAGTTCGACAAAATATTGACTCAGAGAGGCTGAATGCAGAAGCATGCCACACTTTTCAGATATTTGTTTGAAAAAAAAAAAAGATAAAAATAAAGTATTATTTTCCTTCCACTGCACTGGCTTGTATTACTCCATTAGACTAAATCCCAAAAGATGCAGTTAGATATGCATTTGTAATGTAACAAAATATTAATCATTTGGCGATGCACTTTACACTTTATTTCCTTTAATGAGGCTGAGTTTTAAAGAAAAATACAAATTGAGATGTAAAGTCGACGTTCTTCAAAATCAGCTCTCAGTGATCCAGTAAGTAAAAAAATGACAAACTGTATTACAAAGATGCAGAAAAGAAATGTGAAAATGAAGTCAGCATACAGAAAAAAAATAGACTTTTTGTGGGTAGATACGTCAGACAAAATAAAATAAATAAATAAAAGGTTTTATTTGGGTGTCTAACGTTCAGGTATTTCGTCTGGTGGAGAATTTCAGAGGACTCGCCCTGCAGCCGTTTTGTGTGAGTCATCCCAATATCTCCTTGTGACACAGGAGAGCCTTAAATCAAATCCCACAGTAACTACCGGGTTCCCAAATATCAGGCGGTCATCGTCGTGATGCGACGGTAACAATCTCATACTTGTGCTCTTTATCTGCTGGCCTCATCTGTGAGAAGGCACCAATTTCAGTGTATTTAGTTTGTCTTGCATCAGGGCAATCCCTCAGCGCTTGACATCAGCTGAACCGTGTTGTTGCCTCGCCTGCTTCCCCCCTCTGAGCCTCAGACCCACCGGCTGACGCTCCGACTTTCAAATCACCTTGTGTGGGAGCACAGGCTCACCAGCAGGAAGGTAATTCTTTTAAATCTGGGTTTTGTCTTGCAACCTTTTGGTCTGGACAGAATATTGAATCTGAACAAACTGCATGTGAGGCTAACTCCACTAACTGTGCTAACACAAAGCGTGCAATATGTGGAAGGAACGAGAGCCGAGGGCTTTGTTTTGTTTGATACAGTTCAAACGTTTTGCGATGTTCCACGGCCGCCTTTGAGGTGAGCTTGGAGCGGTGACATTACGCCAACTCCCACTCCGGAGCATCTTTGCATCATTAAAAAGTTTTAAACTTCTGCGATTTCGTTCTGAGAACAGAATTAGCTCCATATACCGGAGAGCAGCTGCTCACATATGGTATTTGGTATATTTAGGATGATATGTGTGTTCTAAAGCTGGATATTTATACAAGTTGTATGTCCTGGTGTACATCGCAGTGACGCACACTCTTAACACTTTCACAAGATGTGTGGTGTAAAGAGGAAGTAGCACATATAGAACTGGTCAGATGCTTACACATATCGCATTTTCTGGCTTTACTGATACAAGTGGTTTGTTTTCAATCAGTGTTTCCCCAAACATTATCCAAGGAATATTTTGTCAAATATGTAGACTTTCAAGACAAGTATTTATTTAATGACTGTTTAATGTATTGTGTTTTTATTAAAGGTAAAAAAATACCTTTTTTTTATAGATTGTTCGGTAGAACAATCTATTGTTCTACCGACTGTTAAAATGAAGTAAGGGTGCACAGTTTGCTCATATTTAAAAAGCCTGATTGATTTTGGCGTACACCGATTTGTTTCTGTAGCAAAAAAGTTGCAAAGTTTTCAACAGTAGGCTGACTATAGTGAAACACAGATCTCTCTCGGACCCTTGTGGTGGTAGAAGAGACTGGTGGATAAGTTTGACTTCAACCGATTGTCGATCACCTGAAAGTAAAGAAATTGGTAATGATCAATCTGTGTAGCCCCACCAAAAAATGTCCCCCTGCCCCAAGGTCAAGACCCCCGAGGAAACACTGCTCACGGTGGACGAATGAAGGGACTTCCCAGTGAGCAATTCTGGATGTTTTCACTGGGCCTATCATAATAACAAATTTTGCCAGATGATTAATTGTCCCAGAACTTACTGACATAAAAGTTAATATTTGGGGGGAAAACAATTTTCAAAGACTACAATGGCAATAATGGGAGAATAATATAAGAACACTTTCTCAAAGATTGATTTTAAATTTTGATGAACATTTAAACATGGAACTGAAAAACATTTTAAATATACAAAATAAATAAACAAAACAACAGAAAAAAACTAATAAAATAAATTCTGAAGTCTCTGTAGACACAATTATCTTTCCATGCTAACACATAAAAGAGATAGTGTTGAGACCAAAACACCAGACTGAAGACCAGTTTTGGTAGAAAGAGAGAGAAATGACAATGACAATTATTGCGTTTGTTTTAGTTTATCACAGATCTTCCCAAACCGTGGGGCGTGCCCCTTAGGGGGGTGCCGTGCCATAGCAGGGGGGCACGGGAAGCCGTCTGGATGAAAAACACAAAAAAACATGAACGCTGAACGTGCTGGGTTTTAACCTTAGAATGGCCAACTCTGTTATTCCTATGTCAATTTGATACGTAGGAGCTTCTGCACTTCCCATATCTGTGTCCTCTGTCACAGCAGTTAAAACTGTTTAATCCATTGTTATCATGTGGTAACCTGTTTTTCCGAGCCACCTTTAAACACAACATGAGCGATACGACGCTGGCACTGAGGTTAGACCTGTGCGGCAGTGAAGGAGACCTGCTGCTGCTGCTGTGCTAACACAAACCTACGCAGGTTTGTGTTAGGATCATGGCAGCAAACCAGCAAAACGCTAAGAACCTTTTACAGTTTTTCCCCCAAACTAACTGAATGAGTTGAGTAAAGCTGTTGCATGCAGGTAATGTAAGCTAAAAGATGACTAGCTAATTTCAATACAGCTTATTAACAAGTAGCCTGTAGGCTACCAATGTTCTCGTCTATGTTCAGCTACATACACTCATTTTGCTCCCCAAAAGGTTCATCCACCTCCCCACCCCAACCCTCTGGGAGCAGGGACCGGGGGGCAGGAAAACACTGAGGGGGCGCAGGAGAAAAAGTTTGGGAACCACAGGTTTATTATGTGATTAATTGATTTATTGTTTATTGTGACAGGCCTATTTTCATACCCGATGGACTCTGTTCGACTGGGGGCAAACATTTATGTTTCTTGTACAGTTTTGGCTTAATTACAGCTCTGAGTGAGTTGTTCTTTCAGCAAATGTCATGTTTTACCGACTGTATAATCCAGTTAATCAATTACTAAATTCGTTGACGATCACTTCAACAATCGATTCAACGCAATTAATCATTTCAGCGCCATTAGCGTTCATGCCATTGATGAGTTTATGTAAAGCACAGAACCCGCTCTGCGGAACGGGGCAGAGCCTTACAGGTGGCCCACAGCAGAGACCTTTAACATGCCAACATGAGTCACCTTTTTGTCGTCGTATACGTTTGCTCACAATTGAGCTTCAAGACCAGCCTCTGCTAGTGATCCCCCACGACGACGACGGCAGCTAATGCTTACATACCAACAATAATGTAATTGCATTCATATTTTTGATAAAAGGTTGCCTAATAAAGACAGCCACGCTCATCTGCAGCAGGGGGCCTTCTGCGACTCTGTTGAGTGAATCGCTGTATTACAGGAAGGGGAATAATTGGCTGAGGGAGACAGGGAGATCCAACGCAAGTATATTCCATCTCGACTGCTATGGCAGCACATACTAATTGGGAGTCTCTCCTTGGCTTGAAGGTAATGAAATTGCTGTTATAACAGACAGAAAAGTTCATAATTTATATCCGAACACAGCACGGCGTGAGAGCTGGGAGCGGTTTTTGTGTCTGCGCTGCAGTTTCAACATCTTCTTTAAAAGGGAAGATGCACATCTGTGGTAAATATTGTCTTGGAAAGGCATTTTATTGCAATAAATTGGAAAATTGGAATCCCATTCAAACTTTAGCTCAATAGAATAGAATATTATCAATTAACAATGAAATTTGTTTGGGTGCAATTCTTCCAATTTTTTTAAAGTGAAAAACAATGTTTCACTTAAAAAAACAAGACTATTATAACTACATCTTGAGAAAAAGATCATCATTTCCCCACCCCCTATTTTAATGCATTGCTTTGAATTTCTGTTTTTGATGTATCAGGCTCACCCATTTCTTGAAAGAAGTATCCGTTCTTGGACATCCCAGATGGAGGCGCCTCTGCAAGAGCAGCACAGGAAAAGAAAGAGTGTTTATGGAAGGAAATCTGATCAACAATAAAAAAGATCCAGGATGCAACACCATTTGTTGTAATTATGTGGTAATTGTTAATATGGGAAATGGTTCTAAATACAAATAGGCACCATTATGCTGTCTTTTTTGTGTGTGTGATGTGGCACTGGTGTGTACTCAGAAACATTTTGTTTATTAGGAACAAAAACCTCCCACCTTTAAAAAAAATAAAGAAAAAAAAAATCTAATTTTGTTCATTTAGTCAGAACCGTGAAACAATCTGCTTTCTGGAGGACAGTAACAACAAACACACTGAGCAGAATCTGCCAGAGTTGGTTGTTTACCGAGACAAATGTCACCCAAATCAGACTCATTCTAAAAAGACTTAACCCTCCAAAAAACAAGTTTGAACACTCAGATATATCTGCATTTTGTTTTTTTGTTTTGTTGAGTCACATTTGAGCTTCTTCCCAAATCTGACTCGTATCCAATCTTTTTGAATGCGATTCCAGTGGGAACAACAAAGTGAATTTGATACGACTTTGATGTCACTTTTCTTCACAACTGTGGGCCAGCGGGAAGTGTTAGTAGTTAGCAAGATGGACAACAGCTGTGGCAGTAATCTGTCCCCCCCCTCCCCCTTTTCCCTCCAATACGATCCAACAGTTCCACTGCTTCTTTGCAGAGACTGTTCGCCTCAAAGTGATAGAATGGCAGAATGTCCCTATTTTTATTTGTGGGATTCCTCCTCAGAGCCTGTTGACACATTATTAATCAGTCCCATCAGCATCATCATCATAGTGGGAACATTCTCCAGAAATTGTTCAAGTATAAACGGATGGAATTTGATACAGTATGTGGAAATGTTTTAAATAAATGTTCTATTTGTTAAGGTTGTTTTTTCCACATGTCACTCACATGATTTACACAGAATCTCTAGATTGTGTTTCTGAATTAAAAATGGTTTCTGAATCAAATCGTGACCCTGAAAATCGAAATCAAATCGATGCATACCAACAGATTTGCATCTGTAATTACTCACTGAAGTGAAGAACTCATCAATGAAGGAATACTTTTTACATTTGAACTTTGAGCTTGTATTGGAGGCTTGTGGCCAATTCATGAAAACAATCAGATGCAAAAAAAAAAAAAAAAAAAAAAATTAATATCATTGAGGAAATAAATGTTTTTAATTTGTGTAAGTTAAAAAGAAAAAAGTGAAAGTGTTAATTGCTGCAGATTGGGGTGCAGTCCAGTTTGTGGTGAACGCCGCCCATGAATCCATCAAATTAAACGTGCATGGAAGTAATTGCTGGACCCAACGTGTTATGAACAGCTATGAGTGATTTCATTCCCTCTTAGTTTAAGGTCACACTTTATCTTTGTAATATTTCAGCCGCACTCCATAAAAGTAAATAAATAAATTAAAGTAATTGATTTGTATCTCAACCCATTGTTCGGTGCTTTGCAAATGTGAGCTAACATGTTGTGTGCTCCAAACAAGAGCAGTGAAGGAGAGTCAAATGCATCAATAGGCCGGTCGCAATAAATCAATTAATAGCACGATAAATTAAAACAAGCTCAATTTCTATTCCTGTGATTTATTGCTTTATTTTAATTTTCTCTCAAAAACTAGATGACTGAAGTCTTCAGTCTGGTGTTTTGGTCTCAACTACATCTTTTTTTTTTCCTATCCTTTTTTGTAGGACAATTTTGTTTACAGAGTCTTCATAATTTATGTTATTTGGCTTGTTTTGTTTCATTTGTTTTGGATATTTAAAAAATCTTCCAGTTGTAGTGTTAAATGTTCAGTAGAATGTAAAGATTTTTACAAGTCTTCGAAAGGACAATTGTAAATGTATGTGTTACTGTACAGTAAAGCTAAGTGATGCATTTTAAATTTTATCCATAAATCTAATCTTCTGTTTTTGAAGATTTAGGTTTTAGAAAGTCTTCATTTCTTTTTCACCAGTGCACTTTTTGGGTTTCCATAGTGATGTTATCCCACCCAAGAACTACCATCCTGTTTGACCAGCGTGTGTTACAGCTTCTATTTATTTTGACTTTGAAATCAGGCCACCTCAGATAAGGAATAGTTGAAATAAAAAACCTTTACAGATATTTAAAAACTTTTAAAGACAAAAAAATTGATTGTACTCTTATGCCCAGTGCTACTGTACACCAATTCATATTAAATTGTATTAAAAGTGTAGGTTTATGGATATTGCTTTAAGAAAATAAAGTGCAAATGCCCCAAGGTGAACCTTGTGCCGCATAGCAATGATTTTATCGACATTATAAAAAAAAACACTGCAGGAGGAAACTGGTCTACCAAAAACACTGCATCAGTGCTCCTCTAACCCAATCTATCTCCAAATTCAAAACAAGAAGCAGCAGATAAAAAAAAAAAAACGAATTCCTTTATGAAAAACAGTCAACAGAAATCCAAGGACGTCAGTCCGTTGATATGAAAACCACAAAAGCAAAACATATACGACACGCAAACACATTCTTTTCATCAGTAAAGGTCTCGACTCCAGGAAAATAGTCGGTGATAATCCACAGTGAGCTTTGCTTCCAGGCAAGCAATCATTTTTGTGAGTGTAGTGTGTTTTCAAAACGGTGTATATCTCGGTTTGGAATTAAACCTATAATCTGGCAGAGCCCTTGATTACAAATGCAGTGAAATAATTTAGAGTACAACATTTTGGAGTGTTTGCTGTGGATGCAGCATGTGGAGGCGAGGCGGACAGCGGGGGGAAGCTTTGAAGGTTATCGAGACGTTGTGAGCATGTTGAGGGCAGAGAAAGTGACGGGACGTTTCACTGTCTTTTCTTACATGTTACAGCAGTGTGTTTGATCAAATGTTCCCAACAAAACAGATGTTCCGTTTTCTGACCTCTGAGGTCTGAGCCATGCCAGGCAAAATTACATCCCTTCAATATGATTTATTTGATTTGTATGAATAAAAAAGACATGCAGCACGATAGGCCGACTAATCGTTTGGGATTCAAATTAGGCAGAGATAACGTTTGTAGCAGTAGAGAGTCAAATTGATTGCAGAAGTAACTCAAAAATCTTATGGCTGATATCACAGATTTACACAGAAATCGTGTCCAAATTTGTTGTGATAACGGGAACACTACTCATTCTTTCACTACTTTCAGTATTGGTGAGCTGGTTTAAAATGAAGTTAGACGACAACCACAGCAGCGTTTTATCCTTTTAAGCCTTTAACCTATTTCTGTCATGAAACATGCTAGATTAAGTGTTGGCAGCCTTTTGGAAATTTTCGGGTTAAATGTTTAAATTCTTAAACGTACTCACAGCAGAGGCAAAAACCTTAGCCATGAATACTGTTGTGGGAAGAAATAGTAAAGTAGCCGTCAATGATGCATTTTGCCCAGTAATACAGTTTTATGAGTACATATTCATTTAAGGGCAGAATCATTTATAGGGGCAAAATGATTATTATAGTATCATTTTATGTCATAAAAATGATGCATATATAATGACTCAAAAGAAACTTGACTTTATAATTTAACACCTTGACGTTGGACCTCTGTCTCTTTAAGAAACCCTGTAGTTATTGTGTAACAACCTAAATTATATAAATCCAGACTCTCAATCAAATAATTTGCCATGTTGAAAACTATCCCATAATGATAAATTTTGTTGGATGATAAATTGTCCCAGAACTTACTGCGATAAACGATAATGTTGTTTTGAGAACATTCTCCAGTAATAATACAAGAACACATTCTCAAAGATCGATAAACGTTAAATTCTAACAAATATCCAAAATAAAACAAAGCAGAAACAAATAAAATCAATTATTAAGTCTCTCTGAACAAAACTGTCCTTCAGAAAAAAAGAGCTAATTGAGACCAAAACACCAGACTGAAGACTTTTCTCATTCAGTTTTTGATAGAGAGAAAAGAGAAAATCAAAAATCGTATAAATGAAAATGATTGAACTTGTTTTAATTTACCATGCGATTAATTGATTTATTGCTCATTGCAACAGGCCTATGAAACATTAAGTGGTCTCTTTGGTGCGTGTTTTGATTATACTGCTCAGCAATAGGTAAGCCTAATGTACATGTCTTGGATGGATATTTTTGATACATCTGTCCACATACAGCTGTGTGTGTGTGTGTGTGTGTGTGTGTGTGTGTGTGTGTGTGTGTGTGTGTGTGTGTGTGTGTGTGTGTGTGTGTGTGCCCGTGTGTGTGTGGCGGTAATCTGGCCTACAGCCCCAGCATGGCGAAAGACGGCTCTGGATATCGATAACAAACCTATCTTGTCATTCAATAAATGTTCTTATTATTCTTCTGTAATAAGTGGTAACAGACGTAGCAAAAAGTGAAAGACAAAGCTGAGCAGATAAACCATCATGAGAGCAAAATAGGAGGAAAATAAACAACACTATTTCAACAAACATGATTCATGACTCAGAGATGGCAAAAACAGAGATGCCAAAAGCTACATCTTCACATATCTGTATCCGGTGTTTATTCCTGTGGCTCTCTGTGCCAGTTTCCTCTGAATGCTTTGGCTCTTTGAACTATGCTGAGTGTTGTGATCAGGAAGATTCATCTGTTTTAGTTGCATTAAGCTGTCTGGCACTGTTAGATGCAGGGAGAGATTTGGAAAGGATTTGAGGAGAATACATACTATCCCTGTGACTTACTTTGCCAGATCGATATAAATAGAGCAGTGACATTTCTGCTGTTTGCCACAAGACTTTTTATATTTTTTTACTGTCATCAAATGAAGAGCTTTGTCTTAAATAGGAGTGTTCATTGGAATAAAACTAACCCAAGTTTCATCATTTAAAGAGTAAATATATCTTTTTTTCCTCTTGAGAAAAAAATACTTTTGAGTTAACACCAAATGCACAATAGCAACGTTAAAGATTGTGCAACAAAATATTGGTGCAAAACCTTTACTTGAATAACCTCACTGCCTTTAACACACAAACCTGACTAATGCCTGAGTCAGTAAGGCACAGGGATTCTGGTGAAGACATTTTGTGATGATAAAAAAAAAAGCCAGAAAGTTGTTCTCTAATTATGTCTTGTAAATGATGAGATGTAATCTAAAAAGGAAACATTACCGTTTCACAACATAATGCAGTTTATATCTTCACTCATCCATACACAGCTGGACTCTCAGCAAGTTTCCACCATTTTGCAATGTCTGAACTTGACAGAATATATGCCTGAATTGCGAAACTGAATTTTTGTTTTGCAGAATCTATTGAGGATGTTGAGAAAACCAGCTCAGGTGAAACCAATGTGTTTTATCTACACCAGGGGTGCTCAAACTTTTTGAGAGCAAGATCTACTTTTTCTCTCACCAGCCGCCTGAGATCTACCTCATGACACAAAGACATATAAATTGCA
>CAEGAF010070233.1:0-38430 GCA_903067075.1 Micropoecilia bifurca | reverse complement strand
CTCCGGTTATACTTGGCCTATTAACACAATTTAAAAACTGGTGTGTAGTTTATAATGTGCACTTTAAGCTCAAGTTGCGAGTGAGACTGAGGGAGGCGGAGTCTTGCTGCTACGCCGTAACAAATTAGACGTTAATAAGAGCTATAAGGCTATGGATCCCTATGGTTTAAAAAATCGATACTCGCGGATGAAAAATCGATACTTTCCGAGCGCGGAAAATATCGATATATATCGCAGAAACGATTTTTTTTTTTTCCTACAGCCCTAGTAGAAATAGCTATAATGTGTATGTTAATGGTAAAAACTGTTGATATTTGACTTTTGGACTGGCTGCTTACTGGTTAGATGCTATCACACTGCTGCCTTGTGTCTGTGTTGAGCTAGCCGATGGCTAGAGGCTGTCATGGAACCGATGTTTACCGTTTCTCCCCATCCTGGGAGATATTGGAACCACATTTAAAAAGGAAAGCTCCTTCTGGTTCGTGAGACTTTCTGTGTCTAAAAACTGCAACCGATAAAACCTTTGTTGCCTAGTTTGGACATAATCATAAACATCTTGCTTTTATAACAGTTATTTGTGCCGCTGTAGGTGTGCGCCTTCTCTTACGAAGGTGCTGCAGATCTGGGTAATTTCTCTGCTTGTAAAATGTTTTACCTCTCTCTCCCAGCTATATCTCCTTCATTATTGTTTTTATTGCTATGCTAAAGCACTGTTTAAGAATGGAAACAAAATGTAACTCCATTGGCACTTAGGCTTGTGATTAAATGTGGAATTTTTATTGAACTTGGCCTTTACCTAATCAGACTGTTCCTCACCCAGTACATGCAGTAAGCCCTTTCATGTGTATTCTCAATCTACATGCTAATCTTTTAAAAGCTCCCAAAGCTACAGGGCTTGTCAGTATTTTTTAATCGCTCAATATAAATGTGATAATTTCATGCAGATGTTGTTGCACAGCCTTGATTTAGTTGGGTGTTCCTATCAGGATTTTATGAGATTCCCCTGCCTCCCCCTTATTTGTTGCAACATTCTTAGAGAAAGTGAGCATGTTGCTCCCCACATGCTGTGTATTGCCTCTTACATTTCAGCTGTTGCAACTCGAGCACTCAACCCCTCTCCGCCTCACTCCAACTCCCACTCGGCCAGCAGCACTCTAATCAGACAATCACTGTTTATTGAACTACGAGGTGCCAAGCCAGTCAGTCACTCGCGTAAACCTACCTCCCCGCTGCCCTCAGTGCCTTTGGCTTTGTCCACCACCTCGCTCTCTTCAGGCCTGACGAGAAGACTTATGACCATTTAAACAAACACAGCCACTCAATGGTCTCCCTGTCTGTTCAGCTGGGGGCAAAATTTTCTTTCAGTGGTGTGTGCGTGTGTGTACGTGATGAAAAGCGTGTCTTAGTGTAGTGTGTAATTGTTCTTGGACACCAGCACTCCTGAAATCCTAGGAGGAAATGGTTATGGTCTATTCCTTGGAGCCGTTCTGGGGCACCACAAGTGCACATTTGCCTGAAGTTTACTCATCACGCTAAAATCCAGCCTGATTTGAAAGTTTCCACGATTATGTTTATTTATATTTGTCTCTTAAATTAATAGCATTCTCTCACCATTGTCATTTATTTTTATCTCAAAAGACTATATAAAATGAGCATGGCTATTACAGTTAAGCAGAATGTAACTCTACAATCTACATTCTACAATGTAACTTTTTAATGTACAGAGTAGACTTTAAAAAATTGGCAACAAAATGAGCTATATAGAGCTGAAACATTGTGATGAATCTATTAATGTAACCACCAACTAATAATCAATTAATTATTATCTGGAATATGCACACAAAAAATCGAGAGTCTAAACATCAATTATGCTTGTGTATGAGCTTTTTTGTTACTGCTACACCACAGCTTCTTCCATCCAGCAGAGTCTGCAGTGAATGCTAATGCTAGTTAGCTTGGCAACCAATAGTATTTAGTCTAGTTTTTCTATACCTGTAAATTGTTTCTCCACCATCAGCACATTAAGCAGTGTGTACACAAAAGTGATTGACAATGCTAATACCCGCCTCCTGACTCTGATTGGTTCTTGGCCAAGCTGTGCGTTTCTGCACACACAAATACACAGAACACAGAAACGAACATCTCCATAGTTTCTACTAATTTCACATAGAAAAAAAAATTACAGATACTTTCATTTACTAAGTAACAACATCCACACAGAAGAGCATGGGCTGGAGCAACCTGGAAGTGCTTAGCATAAGAACATCCAATTTTTTGAGTTAGTCCAAAATCCAAAATTGAATTAAAATAGGAAATTCTAAAAACTTCAACCAATAAAACCTTTGTTGCTAGTTTGAATATGGTCATAAATATCTCACCCGTTACTGTGCAAATACAAAAACTCGATGCCTGTTGTTACTTTATCCCAAACCATCCTGTTTTATCTCATAACATATATGTGGATTATTTTCCTTTAAGAAATAAAAAAATGACACTAAACTAGACAGGAATCCATGACCATTCACTTAATCTGTTCTATTTTTACATGTTTAATTCACAGATGCCAGTTCCTACAGGCATTAGCTTGGCCATCCTGCATCCGCTCAGTGACATAATGCACTGAAGTGAACAATGACCTCGTAGCATCTGGAGCACACAGGTGTAGACCCCTAAAGGCCGTCGGGGCCAATGTTGTCTATTCTCGCTGACATTTTTACAGGTCTCCACAAAATATCTTAAGGTCAAAGAGTCAACTTAGACTTTCAAGTACTTCAAACCGGCTCATCTCTACAGATGTAACCTATGAAATGTCATTGATGCACAGAAAGCATCTGCCTTGGAGAGCAATTATCTGTGCAGAATCTGGATATATTATCAAAAACTATAAAGTGAATCACAAAAGAACAAAACATTCACAAGTGGGACATGTTCGAGGATTTTATTGGTATGTCAGCTATTGTTTCAGCTGACATTGTTTCATGTGCATGTAAAGTTTATGTGTATAATCCTCTATTCGAGACTCTGTTACTGGTGTAGAGTGTCTGCAAGGTGGCCAAGAGAGAGAGGGAATAGAGTTTTCACTTCGACCAGTTTCATCTGTCTGGTGAAGAGGTCGGAGGAAGAAGAGATATAAGATGGAAGAGGGGAAGAAGAGTTTTTTTTTCTTTTTTCAAAATACTGTTAGAGTCTTACAATATCTTCACACCCTCAGGGAAAACTCCACATATATGCGGTGCAAACAGACACGCTCTCTGTGCACACGCCTCTGGCAAATGATCCACCTGCAACGATCTTTCAGCAGGCCATGGGGGGCTAACACTCCGATGCCATGAGGTCGTCTTTCATGCACATCTATGTGAGCTGAGAAACAGGTAGGCTAACGAGGTCACATGTCCAAGGGGGAGGTGAGAAATTTCAAGACAAAGTGAGAGATGTGACGCGGTTAGATGGAGAGGTGTGAGCTGGAAGCTGAGGAAGCTGAGGACGGAGGAAAACCTGCAAATAGAAAGGTTTTTTTTGTTGTTTTGTTTCATGGCTTAACCCCTTAACTAGATGCGTTCCAAAAGTGTGCAAAATTTTGGCAGTACTTCTTTAATGGTGAAAAGGCACAAATTTGCAATTGTGGTGTTTCCACTCAGTAAGAAACACAACTGAATTCACACATAAATATGTCTGTGTATGCAATAAGTCCTTAACAATCACACCACACCAATCAACCTCCAAATACTTCCTGTTTTCTTCTTCTTCCTGGTTTGCATCACTGTTTGTTGATCATGTGACTCATTTGATGTGAAAAAAGTATTTCCATTGCAATTTTGAGAAATAATCCAATTTTGATATGATTGAAAATCAACTTTAACGTTGGCGTGTTTCCAATAAGTGATTTTCAAAATGTCAAATTGTGCAACTATGTGGACAAGGAAAATGCAACTCCTGTCATGAGGATACCAATGTCCTAATGGACACATTGACTTGCATGAAAGTATTTTTGCTAAGGGGTTTGGAAAAAAAACTGGAGTGCACCACTTTAACTGAAAAAACGCACAATTTTACCAAGTATTTTTGGCCTAGTGCCTACTGCAACATCTTGGTACACTTGAAATAATAGTAAACTAACTTATAAGTAACTTTTCAGCAAGCTTGTTTTAAGTCAGTAGTCCTTAGGATTGATGAAAAAGTCCATTATTCCACATATAACTTGGAGAAAAATAAGTGAAATAATCAATACTAATCACTTTGTGCGTAAAGCATGCTCCTATGTCTTGCTGAAAAGTAAGTTAGTTTTGTCTTATTTCAAGTGTTCTAATATAGCTGCACTGAAATTAGTTGGCATGATTTTGTGTTTTTGCAGTGCTCAGCATGAACATCTGGGTCTGCTGTGCTATTTGATGTTTTCGTATGTTTTTTTTCACCTTGGCCTAATAATATTGGATGGTGTTTACCTGATATCCTCAAACTGTTACAGCTTGAAAATCATTCAAAGTTGGACTTGATATATTTCCAGGAAACTTGGAGGATAAAATGTTAAAATGATGGGATTAACAAAATGATAGGACAAAGACATTTTATTTATTTGTTTCCCTCATCTTCTTGTTGTTCTCTCTAGTTCATTTTCTGTGGTTTTATAACTCACTTTTCTCCCCCTTTTACGGTTAGCCTTCTCTGTCCTTATTCAGGAAACAAAGCCAAAGGAGAGACCCATGCCGTGCTCCTTCTCTCTGCTGAGTTGACTTCCTCTGCTTTCTGATAAACCTTTAATTCCGCTGGTGCGTGTTTTTGTATCCGTCCACAGATTTGCAGGGAGCTTGTTTTACTTGGTTTAATTTCCTCAGAATAAAGCTCATCTGATCTTCCCACCCGGACTTGCGTGTGGCATTAGGTCTTCATTTTCATTAATGTTGGAGGGCAACACAGAAATCTCATTTTAATTTGACATTTAAACATCTGCTTTCAATTTCCTGTGGAAAAGGCTGGCTGTGTGTCTGGACAGAGGATAGCTGAAAACCGGTGAGTTTCCAGAACTAAAAGCGGCCATCTCGGCTGACCTTTAGGAGACAGTTTGAATTGAATCAAAACTAAGACTATAGCACACTTGGCAACTTTCTTGACACAAGATACTATATTCATTCTGAAGCCAGCTACTGATCTGATTAATGATAGGTTGGAAACATAAGTTAAGTAGCCAGCACTGACTAATACGAAGGAAACTACTCACTAGCTGTGTTTCTATTTAAAAGAAAATGCAATTAAAATCACACATTGATAAGTTTGTCATTAAAAATATCCTCATACCACTCTCTGTTGTCTCTTCCTGTTGTCTTTTTTGCCATTATTAACATCCGGTTGTTGATCATGGGACTCGTGTGATACAAAAAACGTGCACCATGTATTTTTGTCGACAATTAAGAAAAAATGTGCATCCACACAACAGAAAATGATGTAGTAGGTATGCCGGACCAATTGGTGGTGCTGCAGTACTGCCAGAGAACATCACAAAAAAAACCCAACAACAAACAAACCTGACTGTTTGAGAATGAGGTACATGTGGGATAGAGTAAGTGATGGAGCTTTGATGTCATTGTTTAAAAAAAGTCGCAGCTCGCATGGCCACACAGAAACAAGTCAACGGAGTTCTGAAATGGATCCAACCGGGCTTCAAAAATGATTATTTCTGGTCTCCCAAGACAACGGATTTATGTGGGACACACAGCCTAAGCGGTTTCACCTAAAGTCATATCCAAGTGTACGTGGTCAAAGCTACGGGCGGCAGAATGTCAGATATGGCTTTTGGCTGTTGAAGTCACTTCACTCGTGAATGAACAAAGTGAGCAAAAGTTCTTACTAAGCACTTAAATGTGTTAAACCAAACAAAAAACACTGGGTACAGTTATTGCTTTTTTGCATTTGATTATGACATTAGTCTTTGAAAACTATTGACAAAGTTTCTTATACTATTTCGTAGATGCTGCTACATATGCACATTTCTCATGTGGCCTTTTTGGGAAAAGCATTACCCACATGCTCTAGCGCTTGATCAGGGATATTGTTGAAGCAGTGCAGAGCTACATTATTAAATAAAACACTGAAGGAAGACTGAAGTACTACAACTCAGTTGCAAACATACCAAAGACCTTTTCACCTAAACTGACATAAATAGAGTGGAGGGAATAAACCAGACAAGCAGCCAAGAGGCACATGGTCATTCTGGAGAATCTGCTGACAAGGCAAATTTTACTTGTGCACTTTACTTGCTCTGATTCGCTCCTTTTGGATATTGCCCTAAAAACACCATCTCCATAGCAGAACATGTTGATGATAACATGTCGTGGTCAACCGTGTCAAATGCTGTGCTGAGGTCCAACAGAACCAACACTGTGGTTCTTCCATAGTCTGCATTTATGCGGATGTCTTTGAACACTTTGACAAGGGCAGTCTCAGTACTGCGGTGAGCATAGAAACTGGACTGAAAGACATCAAAGTGGTTGGTCGTTGTTAAGAAACTATTTAGCTGTTGAAACATTTTTTTTCTTCTGTCATTTTGCTGATGAACAGAAGTTTTGCTCAGGCTTCCAAAAGAAGCCTGTGCAAAACAATCTAGTCTTCAGTGTTGTTAAAATCCCCATAAAATGTGCTGAGGGTTAGTACTGGTACTGTACCAGAACATGAGCAAGATCAAGGTGAACAAACTAGTAAAGCATGGTTGATTAAAGCCTAAGTAGACCCCAGCAGATGTTAAAAATGTGTTTTGAGAAATACATTTGTCTTGGTGCAGAGTCAGCGGTCTCACAGGATGCCTTGTCGGTCATAGAGACAAGATGTGTTTTGTTCTGACCAATGAAAGAGAAAATGGGGTGCAGAAGGGATCCCTTTACCTTGACGAAGCAAACTGATATCTGTCCAGGTCCGGATATCCGCCCTGCTCCATCCCACCATCAGCATATTTGAGCAAATCCAAGATGGACAAAGAGCCGTCTTCATGCTGAGACCTGTGGCCTATTTCCACATATTAAACTACAAAATGAACATCTCTATGTGCACACACATTCACACACACGCACACACAGAACACACATGCACACGCATTCACACACACACACACACACACACACACACACACACACTGAGTCTAGCTTTCCTGTTAGTAGCCCGGGAAATATTATCTGCTGGGGGACAGCTGCAAACTCACAGAAGAGACAGAATAGTGGAGTTGGCTCATTATCCTAAACACAGATACAGATCACACCACACATTCTAAGGCCAGCATAGAGTGTGACAGCATTTCCCCCCCTTCTGCTCCCTCTAGAATCCAAGAAGGGGGACATTAACGGTGTGTAGGTCTTTATGGTACAGGAAGTATCAGCATCGGATTGATCCAAGAAGACCAGAGGCAAGCCATTCCGTCACAGGTCGGCCTCTGACGAGTAGAGGAGTTCAGAGCATCTGGATCCAGACCTGTTTGTCTGTCTGGAAGACCGTCTGGCTGCCTCCATCCCAGAGGAATTTGTTTTCCACTTCGCAGATGTTCAGGGCTGTCTGCTGCGCTGTACTCAGCTGTGTTTATAACAAAGAGGTGTTGGTTTGGAGGAGGAGAGAGGGCAAGGAGGTGGGGGGAGTGCGCGCCTACGGGGAGGGGTTGGAGGTCACCATGCTGTTGGTGTAAACACTAAAAGATGCCAACACCCCCATATTCCTCAGACTCTTGACATGTATTTTCTTTCTTTCCTTGTTTCACCTTTACAAGTTACAATTTTTTTTCTTATCCCAAAAGACCCTTGCATGTGAAAGAACGACCATAAGCCATGTCGGGGTGATGAAGATCCCCACTCCCCACAGACGGAGTGCAATTATTGTTACACCTACCGAAACCACTCCAAAATGCATTCTTTACACTCCACACTGGAGCCTGGTCTTTATTTTGAATTTGTAAGAGGATCTCAATCATGGGATGATCTGAGTCAGAGCTGGCAGCCTGCATCTTCAAGCGTTTGGCTCGTTTACCTCCTCAAGGCTGTGGATTCGTTCTGTAATCCTCTTCAGACCAGATTGGCTTTGCTGACACAAATATGGAGTGTTTCTTCAGATGGAGTTGATGCTTTAATGGATCGGATGTTTAGTGTTTACATTCGAGTTCCCGAATGACTCGATCCTTTGGTAACCACACGGCATGAACACAGCACACAGCTGGGGCGCTGAGTAAGGGCCTGAATTCCAGGACGTCCATCATGGAACTACAGTTAATGTGGTTTGTGAAGAGATGTGTGGTTGTACGGTACGGCGTGCCTCCCCCTCAGCTGATGAGTCATACCATTCTAGTAGAATATCACTGGTGAAATATCATGGTGTTCTTCTAAATCAACACCAGTTTGGTCGTGATTGCATCGTTATGATTATGCAATAAAGAGCTGTTCTTGTTTTTTGTTTTTTTTAAATCATGTTGAGAGGAAAATCAGCATTACCTAGTAAAGTCAGACGTACTAAAAATGTAAATATTTAAAGAATTTGGTGGCTCTCAGTACCAAAGGGTCTGTCAATGGGCCTCACTTTCACATTTGACTGAAAGGACTTTTGAGCAATTGAAAGGAACAGATCAGATTACGTGGGTTTTTTGTTAATAAAAGATTAAGAAACTTTAAAACATATAACTGATATGGTAGATCATAAAAACACTATGAAGTGCATGGACATACAGGCACAGGCAGAGCATACAGGTGGATGGGATTTTTGATTTTGCTCAGATATTTTAGCATATATGAATGAATAAATGAATATGTTTTATTAATCTGAGAGGAAAATTTATATAACTACAAACATTATATGTTACATTACATGTAAAAGTATTACAAATCCAACAGATTTATAGTTTTCATAGAGAAAGTATGTGATTTTAAAGCATAGTGAGATAAATACTGACGTGTAAATAAGCGGCCTTCTTACAAAGTGATCCTGGGGAATTAAACATAAACCTGATGAGAAGTTTTTGATTTCATTTGACAAACCAAAAGGTTAGTTTGTGTTTTTAGTGCTTACATAAAACAGCTCTAAGAAACCTGGCGTTATTTTACTACGATGCCGATCCTGCTTTGTAGCTCAGATTCCTTTCATTTATTTACTTTAACACTTTTTAAACCTGACTACACTTTTTAAAATTGACTACAAATTGTTTGAAGTCAATTTGTGCTCAAAACATATTTTAAGTCAATTATGGGCCTATAAAACGCTGGGGGGCCACATAAAATGACATGGCGGGCCACATGTGGCCCACGGGCCTTGAGTTTGACACGTGATCTAAAGCAACATTCAAACTTTATGGAGAGAATTTTGTTTGACTTTAAGTTTTCCTTATGGTTTCTCTGGTGGGTTCTGCAGGTTCAAAGCTTTCACTTGAACTTTGAGTCATTTTTTAATGGTTGATGCATATAGTGGACAACTCTGGAGTATTGTGAACAAGATGTTCTAAACACTTAAGTGAGATAGTTTTAGAGAAAGATCTACAGCTGAAGTTTAATGTTTTTTTCTGATAAACTGCAATGAATTCCTCCTGAAGTCTTAAATATTGCAAGTTTACAGTATGATTTAAAAGCCTTTGGGGTTGCTGAGGGACTGACATGAATACAGCAATGTGTAGATGTAAACTTATTCCTTTGTGCACACTTTCAGTCTTTGTAAGCGCTACATTTATCTTTAACTCTAAAGAGACTGATGGCTGCACCAAGACCTCATACAAGTAGATTGTGACTCAGATTGTGTGATATAAATGAGGCAGGTAAACTTATGACTTGTGGTCATGTTTGCAATCTTTCACTGAAGCTCTCAAAAGAACACCAGAGTCACTCAGTTCATCATGTCAGAGCCACACCATGTGGGACTGGTATGAATCAAACAGATCTGAGATTAAGAAGATGGTGCCCCCCTTTAGGTTCGTAATGAAAATCCAAAGTTAAATCACCTCTTTTATCCCTTCCAGTTGGTATAATCTATGCAAGTAAAGCTGCCATTGTGTTCCTACCGAGACAAGAATGGAGGGGGATGACTATGATGTAGTTATTTCATGTTAGGTGATTGCAGGAGAGAGAAACATACAAGACCAGAAGAAGATAAGAGGTGATAAGGTGTCAGCATGCTGAATATATGAATGTGTTTATGATTATTCTATTTGCAAGTCTATATGAGCCAAAACGAAGGTCAGGTCCATGAGAAATACTGATGAGCAGTTATCACATACCTGAGTGACAGGAAGGTTACATTTCTTTTAATGTAGTCCACATTGCATGCAACACATCAGCAGAGATATGTTTCAAAATGTATGTTAAAAAAAATCTATGTACTGCACTGTATACAACGCACTATAAAGAATTAACAGTAAATTTTCCCCTCTTTTATGCTGTCTAAACATAGAAATAATTGTAATGGTTGTTTTTTTTCCACAGTATTTCTCTAAAATGATCTTTTCTTTTCTGTTTCTTGTAGTTCTACGAGACGACTTCAGGCAAAACCCTGCAGATGTGATCGTAGCAGCTGGAGAGCCGGCCGTCCTGGAGTGCCAGCCTCCACGCGGTCACCCTGAGCCCACCATATCATGGAAAAAAGACGGCGTCAATATTGATGACAGAGATGAGAGGATCACTGTACGTACTTTACAACACCATTTGTTTTGTTGCAAGTTTTGCACTCTTCAGCTGAAATGTTTGATTATTTTTGGATTTCTTAATGTAGGTCACAGTCAGTTCTGTTTCATTAGTCAGGAGCCTTGTATTGATTAGGATCTATTGATGAGATGGAGGAGGAATCGAAGGAGAGAAAGTTTTACTCAGCAGCTCTTTGGCTGTAGAATCCATCCACAATCAGCATTAATTAAAAGACAAGCAAAGCCAGCAACCTTTTATCAATCAGCTCCATGTGTGTTGTTACAAAAGATCTGAGCAGAATTACTGTATTTATTCATTTGTAGAGGAGGTTTTTTTTTTATCTCATTTTCCGAGAATTCAACCAAACACAAATTTATGCTCCAAATCGATGAATGATTGCTGTTTCACGAGCTGTCTTTACCAAAGAACTAAACAGTTTCCCAAATGAGAACAATTAGGTTGAAAAAGGCTCCTAATCCAGGCAGCTATTGTTTATTTTCACTAAGAGCCACCGTGAAAGATTAGCAGACCATGCTTTACTGCTAAAGAGCAAAACTGAAAGAAATGAGCAAGTAATCTAGTTAAAGGGAAGTATATATCATGCTCGATCTGTCACTGCAGACGCAGTGGAAATACACATGAAAGCATTTTGTTGGATGGCTTTATTCATCTCTTGTGTCTTAGGGAGATGAAAAGAGAATTTAAGAAAAGAATATTTAATCTGATAGAATACAAAAAAGAGCATCGTGGATCTGATTGGCAATTCTCTCAGCGTTGGCCGTTGCCTGATACCAAGTTGAAAACAGCAACTTTACATTTCCAAAGAAATTCTTTTTTGTTTTTTATGCTTCGTTCAACTGTTATTATTCCACTTAAACCCAACATGTTTTTCCTCCATTTGATTTTTTTTTACGTCACACTTGACATACTTTGAATGAAGATTGTGAATACTGCTGCCACCGCTGTGTGCTGGCCAAATGACACTGAATTGTGCTCTTGTAGCCTGCCTCGGGTTGCAGGCTCTGAGCAGCTGCTGTTGCTCACCATAAACTTCCCATCAAACACACAACCTCACAGGCTGTGCCCCCTGATGACCTCTTCAATCGGCCTGCTAGATGTCGTGTTTGACCGTCTGAAAATGTGTAATCAGCTGTGCTGATGGATGCTGTCATCTGGAGGGCCATGTCATCAGAACTGGGAGAATCATGGGACATCGTCTAGAGTTTGTTTATGTTATTGTAAATTTGATGACTGGACGCTGGAGGAGAGGAGAGGAGAGGAGAGGAGAGGAGAGGAGAGGAGAGGAGTTTTAATAGGACTTGTTGATAATTTAGTTCAAACATAAATCACTTAATTATGTTCACACTAAACTTCATTGGGTCATCATACAGCTGTACATCTCAGCACAGACAAAGCAGGTAGCATAGCACACACAGTGCATGTATGCTGTGCTACCCGCACAGACAGATTTGAAAGGATTCCCACAGAGAAATGAGAAGTAATGTTGTTTGAACACATATTGCTTCTGCTAGTCACGGCGGCAGAACTAGTCTATCAGGAACAAGGCAGATGGAAAAAAAGAAACAAAGAAAAAAAAAATCCAAGCACTTAAACCTCGTCAAATGTCTGCTTTGCTCTAGAGCTTGTCAGCAGCATAGTAAACGGCAGAAAAGCAGCACATTGTCCCCTTCCTTTTGTCTTATTGTTGTGGCTAATAACAAGCTTGGAAAATGAACTGCTGTGTAGATTTGAACAAACATGATTCTGAATGTGAGAGGTTTTACATTATCAGCAATGCCAAATGACATGAGACAAAAGACGACAGGATAGAGCCGTCTCCCTGTAATGCAGGAATAATAGTCAGATTGTTGGGACTTTCGACAGGCTTGTGCGTTGAGAGAAGAGAATATGCACAGGGAGATTCACTGCATTCATCAGCTTTAGTCCAGTCTCAGGGTTCCTGCTGCTCTGGCTCTCCACGTGTGCCGGGGGAGATAGGGAAACTACAGATATGCAGTGGTAAGAATCAGCATAGAATGGACTGGCCTTAAGGTGATCCTAATGCCAAAAGCCCTGTGGAAACCATGGTACACCCCCTTTCTGCGCTCTTTGAGCCGCCCTGACCCTGGTCCTTTGTGATTGTCACAGTATTTTAGCTGTTAAGCCTTTCCTCAAACAAACAGTAACATAATGATACTTCAAACCCTTCCAGCTCCACAGGGTGCCCTAAATAAGCCAGTCTTCCACTGCCTGTCTCCTGCTTTATTATTAATTTTAAACAGAGGATGAAGGGCAGAGGAATGCCGCCGGATCATAAGATTTGTCCTTAATCTGTCTTACGTTTCCTGATTCTAACCTCATGGACATGTAGACTAGCAGAGATGTCAGAAAAATGTTGACCATTCAAGATTTAAACCAAAATACAGCCAATAGTATGTTTGGCTGTATTGGTGATGTGTTAAGGCTGATGTGCAGTGTTTTTTTTGTTTTGTTTTGTTTTGTTTTGTTTTGTTTTGTTGTTTTTTTTGGGTGGGGCGGGGCAAAAGGTTCACCTTTGGTTCCATCTGTACAAAGCACCAAAGCACCTTGTTCCACATGCTTGCTGTGCCCCCTTCCTGACCCTATTTGCAGTCTACCAGCAAATAGGGAAAACCGCACAGCAGGTGTTTTTTTAAAGTCCAGCATCTGTAGCAAGTTTGGAAACTGTGTCATTGGCTTAATCATGTATGTACTTAATATACCTCATGGGTATATTAAGTGCTGTGTTGTAGATTCACTGGGGGGTCATAAAATGTGGGCAGTTCTAACATAACATTCCTCACTAGAAAGCCAGGAGTCTTCAAATACTGAACACCAAGGCTGTTGTCCTGCTACTTTTACACACCTAAATCAAATTGCTGAATCATCTCCTCAATAAACAGTCAAGTTCTCCAGAGTCCCTCTCATAATCTGAGTATTTGACTCAAGTGTGTTAAAATCAAGCACATCTAAAAGTTGCAGGAATACAGGCCTCGGGGTCTGGATTTGAAAACTCCCTCTATAACCCCTTCCATCATAGATCAGGTTATTTTGGAGCTGTGTCCCCACGGCAGAGCTTTTGTACCTGTAGGTTTTCTGCCAGGAGTTTCCTAGATTTAGCCCCTAGATTTAACTCCATTCATCTTTACTTCATCTATTGAAGAAAACTAGTCATGCGACATGATACTGCATCCAACATGTTGATTTCTGTCTCTTTTGAGCAGACCACCTTGCTCAATAAGGCTGCTGTGTTCTTCACATGGTTTGTGTCAGAATATCCCATTATTAAAGGACAGCCAAAAGAACCTCATGGACACATGACATCAACTGAGACATCCCAGAATGTGTGGGATCATCCCAGCAACGGAGTTTTAACAAGGTAGTAACGGGCAGGTCAGACTTTTGTGATATAGTGTGTCAGGTTCTCTGTCAGTGCTTTTCTAATGGGGATATCGATTACATGCTTGCAGGGGGTAAAGCCGCTCCTGAAGGCTGATGTGTGCATTTAAAACCTTAAGTTCTATCTGAGCAGAGAGATCACTGGCACACCATGCTATTGTCTGCGTCTGTACCGACTGCCACGGTTGTCAGCTCACAGGGCTGCTGATGGGCTTGTACCGGGGCCCCGTGATGCCTTTCTGACTGCCTGAGAACAAAGCATCTCCTCTGGCCTGTAATCAAAGCCCTGGGAAATAACAGACATGATATTAACCTGGACAAACACACATTTACCAGTGGGTGTGTGTGTGTTCACTTGATGCCAAGAAGAATGCTTTCAAAAATGTTCTCAGTTCAATGATGGTCTAAGTTGTTTGAGATGACTGGAGGAGCACTTGCAGTCCCAGTGTTACCTGAGGCACTGCTGAGGGACCGTCCAAAGATTTGTCTTTTAAATGGCTTACCCTTACGAGGAACAGGCCAACTGACTGAGAACAATAGGAGGAAGCTAAAGAAATTCCTGTTTTTGCTTGTACAAGGACAAATATAAAAGTGCTGTAATCACTTCCTGAATATATTTCTGATGGTACTTTATTGTGTATATTCTCTCATCGTACCTTTTGAACTTTTCCACATTTTGTCACATGTCCTTTAAGCTGAAGTTTGTGGCTGAACAGGAGGTAAAAAAAAAGATTCATGGTTTTCAAATTTCAAAAATTTCAAAAAAGTTTAAAAAAAAACTTAAATTGTGTTCATTTGCAAACAGGATTAGAGGGCACCCCTAGCTAAAACGTAACCTGTGGACTAATGGACTAAACAAAAGCATCAGTTCTGCTGTTGCAAAAGCACAATAGCAACAAGGTATTTAGCTGAAGCTAATGCTAAAACACTAATTTCAATGAGCGCTCAAGTGAAATTATATCTGCCTTTGAAAGATTACTACCCTCCAATTTAAACTTGACATTATAGATTGCATGTTCTATAAGGCCCTTAGATATTGGATATGTGTTTATATAATGTTTTACATTGTCCATTTTTCATGTTTCTTGTTAGAAATAAAGTTATTAGGGGAAAAAATGCAAGCGAATGTTTGGAGAGGAAACAGAAATGCTGAGTCTTCACCTACTTCAGAATAAGAGTGTGGCTTTAATCATCTACTACTTGAAGAAGTTGATAACCAATATGGAGGACCAAAACTGACATAATAAGAAATAAAAGCATAAATGTATATTTTGCTTTTATTTCCATTCAACACAGAAAAGAAAATTAGTGCTGTAGAGATTATCTGGAAAAATGAATTTAGAAAAAACAAAGTGTACCAAATGTTTTCAAAGTTAGCAAAAGCGCAAAGCAAAAGAAAAAAAGAATTACCTCCGCTACTAGTTGATGTCGTTTATCATATACCAGCTTTCCACATCTAGAGATTCAGTTGTTGTCCAGTCTTCATTCCAAATCAGCTTAACATCAGTCAGATTGGATGGAGGTTTTGTTTCCTTGTGTCAAGAAGGCCTTAATATGTCGATGGCAACCAGTGTAACTTTTTTCTTCTCCACATTTAGGTTCTAATTACTTTTTTGTTTCCATTCAGATACGTGGAGGCAAGCTGATGATCACGAATGCCCGCAAGAGTGATGCTGGGAAGTATGTATGCGTCGGCACAAATATGGTCGGAGAGCGTGAAAGTGAAATAGCTGAACTGACAGTTTTGGGTAATTAAGCTTCTATTTTTTATTTCTCTCTTCTTTGCAGCATGCCAACCCATTGTCTGGTTAATTCTCTTCTTTTTGTTTGTCTGCTGTAAAAACAAAGACCAGATGTCTAGTCTCTGACTTGCAGGGTACAAAATGATGTCGCTGACCTTTAGCCCACAGTGTGACATGACTCACAGTCTCTCTGTAAACTGGGTTCCTGGGCTGCTTATTGCAGCTTCTTGTCTGTGAGCAGCTGGACTAGATTTTACATGAGTCACCTTTGACCCAGATACTCATCTGTGTCCCGAACAAAGCAGAGGTTCCTAATTACATCACTAACTGGCTCATAATATATCACATGCTGTCATTAGCTCACCTATAAGAATAATTTAGATATGTTTATCTTAAATTTATAAAAAATTTAGCATCAAGTTCTGTAATAGCTGTAAACTGTTGGGATACGTGAATAAGACAAAATGTGAGTATTAGTTTAGGTCAGGCGTCCAGATGACAGATATTTGATCTTGGGCTCAGGTTTATGGAGTATTCTGTGATTACAAACAACGTATCACACATCCAGGTGTTTACATTTTCTTCCTTTGTTTTATCTATTTGCAATACATTCACAACTGTGTTTTATTCTGCTTATGAACATGACTTTTTAATGTGAAAAAGATTCTCAACCTTGTTATTTGTGTGGACAAAATGTTTTTTGTTTTTTATTAATTTGAACAATTTTGTTGTAAAACATGCCAAAAAGCAGTTAGTGGAGACTGCTTTGTTTTATTAAATTTCTGTTAATAGTAGTTGTAATAATGTGAATGTGAGTGCAAAAATAATTTTTATTTTTCTAATTAACTTGCTGCTAATCTTGGCCATTTTCTCTTAAAATATAAGAATTTCTAAATATTTTATTATGTGCATTTTGTTGAAAGACTTTTAAGCCAATTACTATATAAATTTTAAGATGGTGGAATAAAGAGGCAACTAAAAATGGGGAAAGCATATTGCAAAGGTGCGAGTGAACACAGTTCAAAAGTAGTTACTAATAAAATGGTTGTCTGACTGGAAAATAATGAAATTTGGTTTTGTTTTTGCAGTTAAATAATCAACTTTAGCGGTATAAGTGCACAGAAGGATAATAATATTCACAGTGATAGCCAGCTAGCTTAATGGCAAGATAGCTAGATAGATGTCTGTGTCAATGATTTCCTGTTTTCTTTCTGCAGAGCGTCCTAGCTTTGTGCGTCGCCCAAGCAGCACAGTGGTCTTAGTGGACCAAAGTGTGGAGTTTAAGTGCGAGGCTCGTGGTGACCCAGTTCCCACTGTACGCTGGAGGAAAGACGATGGCGACCTCCCGAAAGGACGGTATGACTCATCCAAGCAAAGACTCCCTTTTGATCCCTTTGTCTGCGCCTCGGGTTATTTCTGATATATTTGCAAAAAAAATTATTTGTTGGCACCTTTACATATCCAGATACGAGATCCGTGAGGACCACACCTTGAAGATCCGCCGTGTGATCTCCGCTGACGTAGGCTCCTACACGTGTGTGGCAGAGAACATGGTGGGCAAGGCGGAGGCCTCAGCCACACTCACCATCCACGGTAGGCCGCACCACAGTTCAATAACCCCTACAAATCTAAAGGTTTACCCTGTTTTGGCTTTGCTACATGCGCTATTAATAGCCCCTTGGACAGCCACTCTAAATTCATTTCCATTTTGAGTTTTAGTGCTTGATTGAAAAGTAATTTAGCCCAACTACAAAGCAATAATAGCCACCAGCATGGCTTCTATATGATCATCACTTTAAACTCTCTTCTCTCTCAATTAGCTGATTGATTTCTAATAAAAAGAATGCTGAAATCTATAGCGATTGTAGAGCTATTGCACATGGGAGCTCAGCACCAATCAATTTCATTTGCCTTATACAAGTGGTATTTCTCTAGAGGCACTTCGTCCCTCATGTTTTCAGAGTTACAGTACCGTTTGTGAACCAATGGAATATATGCGTGTGTCTCCTGTGGCCCTCTCAATCGGACCTCTTATTAACACGGTCGGCCTATAAAGCAGCTGGTCACAGAGTGTGAACATTCAGAAAGAAACCATTCAGAGAAAATAGGGGGTGGGTGGGATCACCCCCCAAAAGTCTCCTGAGACTCAGGGGAACACAGGGGCCATTTAACAGCAAAACTAATGGGAATGTTTGGAGTCTGGTGAGACAAGAGGGGAGGGAAGAAGGGAGGAAGCGTTGAGCGCAAAGAATGAGGATTGGATGGAGGGGATACAGTGAGGGCGAATGCCGGCGTTTGAGGGTTGGCTTGCAATTGATGCGGAACGGGTTGGGAATTGGGGCTGGGGGCGATAGATGGGAGGAGGGGTGGTGGTGAAGAGAAATTTCTGCAGTGAGGTCAGTCATATTAATGTCACCACCAGCAGAAATTTAAAGAGACAAGGCAACTCTTTTCATCTGCCAACCCCCTAGAAGGAAACACAGATAGCTCATTTTCACATGGCTACCCTTTACAATTACTTCCCACTTTGCTCAGTAAGACACCAAACCTTAGATTGGTTTGAGACATAAGATTAGGTCCACCTGCCAATAAGCCCATCAATATATCTCCTCTTATTGCTTTTTTTCCTCCCCCATTCTTTCTCTTCCCTTGATGAAAGGTTAGTTAATGAAAGGGAACTGCATTGATGCATGGCTCAATAAGCTGTTCTCCTGACTTAGAATCATATTTGAAATGCTAAAACCTCCCCTCTCCTCAGTGGAAATTAAATGTCCTAACCTCAGGGCAATTCCCTGCTGTCTGCATGATCATACTAAAGCACTAACCCTCCTTTTTCTTTCTTTCTTTCTTTCTTTCTTTCTTTCTTTCCTTCTTTCTTTCCTTCTTTCTTTCTTTCTTTCTTTTGTTCTTTCTTTCTTTCTTTCTTTCTTTCTTTCTTTCTTTCTTTCTTTCTTTCTTTCTTCATACATCATGCCTTTCAACTCGCAATCTGGTGAGAGTTATATCGTGCAAATCCTTCAACTGTCTTTACTTCAGCCAAGAAAACTCTCTTGCCACAGTTATGAAGAGGAATGTTTTAAAAAAATGATGGCATGGCAGGAATCATATTGTTTAAATCAGATGCTGACTGATGCCCAGAACAATTTCCACTCTCTCCTCAGAGTGAAGTTTAAGCAGGCCGGGATGCACAGAGGCCAGCGAGGCTGTGGGTAGAGAGTAGTCCAGCTAATTAAAGGCAAGCGGGCCACAGTCCCACGCTCGGAAATGACATGCTTCTAATTACAGACAGGCACAGGGATGGAAAGAAAAGCTGGGTAATTGTAGGTCTAAAGGGGCCAAAGCAGAAGGGACGATGTATAGGTAGTGGGATGTCACTGTAGTAGTGAAGAAACCTGTGATGTGGGGAGCAACAGTTTAGTTTGTCGGTTTAGCGGCCGCCGCCGTCAGCCTGCATCAAATCTCCAGAGTCAGGCTTTGTTGCTTAGCTTCTGTGACAGAGGACCCGTGCTGCAGAATAACAATAATTCAGAGGTAAAAAAATTGCTTTCAAAGAGGCCTACGCTAATCGACTCAGTAGCTGAGACGCTGAAAAATAAACAATTGAAGATTTTACAACTATTGTTTTGAAAAACGAAGAATCTCCTTTGCTGTTTTTGCAAGTCGTGTTTTAAAGAATTTTAAAAACAATCCATAAGAGATTTATTTATTTAGTCTTCATCTTGCAGTTTTATGCTTGCCTAGCTCAAAAGTGGTCCTTATCCTACCAAAGTGTTGAAAATGCTTCCAATGTGAGAATGACAAATGAGATAATAACTCTTTGCACAGTGTGTAAATGTCATGACTCACTAATCGTCAACCACTCTTAATAATAATACATCAGACGCTTTTTATGATACTCAAAGAATGTTTTCTTCAAAAATTGGACTACAATGTTATTTTATTGTTTATTTGATAGAGACAGATACAAGAAACATAGATCAATGCCTGCATCACAATGTTTACAGCATAGCTAATTTGCAACAATCATCTCTAGAAATCTTAAAATGAAGACCTAAGTAGAGATGAGGTCCTCTTTTTTTTTCTTTTTATAAAACCTTTTATCCCTGCGACAGACTGGCGACCTGTCCAGGGTGATCCCCGCCTCTCGCCCGGAACGCCAGCTGGACATAGGCACCAGCAACTCCCGACCCCTCTAAGGGACAAGGGTGCAAGAAAATGGATGGATGGATGGATGGATGGAAAACCTTTTATCTGGGAAAACAAATACATTTACTTGGAATCAACTTCACTTTAACATTGTTAGAGTACAGTAATTAGGGATGCGTGATATATCGCTATTAATATTGGTATCAGTCCAGTAAACAAAACTGGAATGATATTAACAACCAACATTTATTTCCATTGTGTTGCTAAACGGGGGCAGAGGTTGTTGTTTAGTCATGTGACAGTGATAACGATACATCGTTATCACTGTCACATGACAGTTGTTGTTTAGTCACATGACTAAACAACAACTGCAGCTACAGCAAAGGATTGTGGGGCGTTTAACTGAAGTAATGGTGAAGTCAGATTTATCAACATTATTAATTGATTGAGGTGTTGTTTTTATTTAAAGCTGTTGAAAAGGTAGTGAAATATGTATAAAATTTGTAAATATCAGCTGTCGGCTCTAAAAGCAATATTAATAATGGATATCGTTAACTGCCCAAATTTTCATATTGGTGCATTTCAAAGAGTAAATAAAGATCAGAGCAAACAAAAAAAATCATTGTGGGGTTCCTCAAATGCACATATTCGTTCAACATCTACAGCTCTGGAAAAAATTCCACTGCAAAATGATCAGTTTCTCTGATTTTACTTTTTATAGGTTTATGTTTGAGTAACATTGTTCTTTTACTCTCTGAACTACTGACAACATGTCTCATCAATTAATGCAAAGAACACAAGTTCATATTCATTTAGAAACAATGATACTAATGTTTAAACTCAGTTAGAGCTCAGAAATCAATATTTGGTGGAATAACCAGGAGATTTTCAATGGGGTTCAGTGCAGTGAGCTCTTCATTCTTTCCAGAGCTGTATATATCTTAACAACAGTGATTTGTGAATTTTTTTCTGGGCCAAACAGACACTGTTAGTTCTCTCAAAAAATACTAATAAATATCACTTTGCTTCATTCTTGCAAATCCAACATCTTGCCTCATCTCATCTTATGACCAAAATGTTTTATTATTTTTAGTTGCCTTATAAGACTAAGGAGCCGTGTGGTATCACCATGAGCCTCCAGAGCAGAACACTTCAGAGGGGATCCCTCTCACCTTCTGTGGTCACATTCTCTGAACAAAGACAACACTGTGGAAAGTGGCGCTCGGGGCTATTTTTCTTTCAAACGGCTCTGCTCCCATAACAAACTCAATCAGTGAATTATTGTTTCACATGCTTGTTTATCAGCCAGCTACAACTCCTCTGGACTTATAAATATGTCAAGAAAAATATTCACGTGATTGATCGAACCAACACATAATCGACCAAGTCACTTTCTGTATTTATGGCTTCATTGTGAAGCCGTTAATCTAAGCCACGGCAAAGAGATTTTTTTTTCAGTCAACATATATGAACGATTTCAAAATTAGATGGAAGTTTTTCTGTGTCTGGCGCGGTCAGATAATGTTTGCTCCATGTGTGTGTGAGTGTTTTTTTTTTTTTGTTTTGGTTTTTTTTTTTTTCAAATTAAGCTTTATCAGTAAATGGCATGTTTCTATAAATGAATTGTTCAGACTGAATTGACAGTTGCAGTCTGAAAATCAGTGTGTTATTTTTTTTCTCGGCTGGCTCACTTTGCTGTTAGCGCTGATTTATGCGTATAGAAAGTCTTGAAAAGAGTTATGGTCCCCAGAGCAGTGTTGCTAATAGCCCATGTAAAGGAACTGGATGGCGGCTTGGAGCTGCTGCCAGCAGAGTGTGAATGAGAGGAACTTTTTTTGTCAGCAAATGTTTTGCTGTTCTAGTGGGGATAAATGGTGAAACCTGTTTGGGTGAAATGGTTTTTCATAGAATACAAGCTAAACATCATTTGTAAAGATGGGACATTATCTTTCAAGACTGAGCACATGTAGGGGAGTGGCCTTTGACTGGACCCCCAAGGCTGCAATTATGACTTCAGCTACAGATTTGCTTTTGTGTTCATCTGACCTGATCATTGAACTGTTATTTCTGACAAGAGACAGAGCATTTAAAGCATGCTGTTACAGCAATCAATGGATTATTGGAAATGTTTCATATACAACCTGACTCCTGAGGTGTTGGGGATTTGTACTTTCTAATTAATTGTTTTATTGATAAGGTTCCTCCTCCATCTGCTCAACAGAGAGTTGAATCCAAACATGTTTAGGTCTGGTGAAGTATAGAAAAAGAATGGAAATAACATAAATATAAATATTTTCTTCCAGATTTTAGTGCCTGTTTTATTGTCAAATAAACCTGTCCGACCATCTATAAATTTTTTCCCCTACATTCCATCTATTTCTTCCTCTCTTTCCATCCATTAGTCTGAAATTAACATAACCCTGCTGTTATGAATATAGAATCAACTGCAGTTTGTTCATGGAAACGTGTCAGATCCCTTAACAGAAAATCTCCCTCTGTGCTAAAAACCAACAGGAAGCAGAAACTATTCAGCCGGTTCAGATTTCAGGCTCTCTTCTCACTTGTGGTCCGCAACTGTGATCAGAAGCAACATGGGAGAGGTTAGGTTACTTCATTAAAGGCTTAGACACATATGAATGGTTATATAAAGGGAGGGTGTGTTTGTGTGTGTGTGTGGGTGTGAGAGGGGTGTCTCATGATGGTCCGTATCTAGGCCCACTGGCACACAGATAGACCTGAGCGTCTTGCGTCGGGAGTGTTTGATGTGAGTCTTATCTGCATTTTAAAGGCCAGCTATAGGCAGCGGGAGGAGGAAGGGTCCGGCCATTATTCTGACCGCCAGGTTTATGTTTCTGAGGAAGCCGCTGAAACAGACAGATTAGATAAGGTGAGCGATTGGCCAGAGGGGGATTTAGGACCAGCGAGTGACAGTTAAAATTCACCTTGTGTTTTTATGGACTGGGTTTAAATATGCAAAGCTGTGTTTTGGGAACTAAGATATAGCAACTAAGAGAACTAAGATATTCTGAAGCTGCTGCCCCCGCGACCCGACTCCGGATAAGCGGAAGAAAATGGATGGATGGATAGATATAGCAACCTCAAAAAAAAAAAACTTTATTAGAGTTCTTCCTTTTTTAGCACCTAGCTACCTAGCAGGTAATCAGAAAATACATAAAAATAGTGAAGAAAATCTATTGCAAGTTGCAAAAGACTTGAGACTGAGGTGTAAATTCACCTAGAAGGTTGACAAAACCTAAATATCAAGCTAGAGCATCAGCTGACTAATTTAGATCAAAGCTTACACAACTCTGGAAAAAAATAAAGAGTCCACTGCACTGAACCTGAGGTCAGAAAGCACTGCATCTTTTTTTGTTATTTTGACTATTTCTTATTTTCTACAAATACTAAATTGTTGCTTATAATTTTGGAGATGTTTTGTCAGTAGTTCATAGAATAGAACAATACTGTTAATTTTACTCAAACTTGTACCTATAAAAAGAAAAATCAGAGAAATTGATCATTCTGCAGTGGTCTCTTAATTTTTTCCATACCTTTATGTGGGATTGAATGGTCCAGTCAAAGTTCAAACCAAAATCCAGTTGTGAATTTGTGGTAAAACTGAAATATATGTGGTTACAAAAATAACGTTGAAAATCATTTTGTCCTGTATGAGCTTCCTATTCATATTTATGGGCTTTATCCAATTAAATTGTGTATTTTTGCTTCAAATTGTCCTAACTGTAAAAAAAAAAAATGCTTTCTTGTTTGTATCCTGATAACCCAACCTAATACTTCTGTCCGTAGGGTTTCCATGAAGGATGAAAACAACATGGTTATTTATATCTTTGGAGATCATGATGTTTTTCCCTTATCTTTCATTTGTTGTCATGCTGTTTTTATTTGGTTATTCATTCTGGCATTTTGTCTTTTGTGTTTTTTTTTGTTTCCTTTTTAGTCGTGTCTGGTAAGTTGAAATGTCACCCGTCACCTTTTCACCACCCTGACAACAGAGACAGGAAGGTGTCACAACCCCCCTCCATCCTTCACCCATCCCCTCTCCACCCTTCAATCAGCAATCATGTTTCTGTTGTCACGGGCAACAGGGACAAAAGGACATTAGAGGGTAAAAAAAAAGCTCATCTTGAGCCTCCAAGGTAATGCTGCATCATTTCATTCTTTTATTTCGACGACCCACCCCCATTTTTAAACACCCCATCACCAAAAAAAAAAAAAAAAATCATCTGTTGCTACTAGACAAATTGTCTTCATATCTTAGGTGATAGTTTTGAGATTGCATTCTTGTATTTATTATTCAGTTTGTATTTTAAAATGACAAAAAAGTTGTTTATAGGCTGTTGTGTTAGAGGACACAGTCAGAGTACGTTAAGCCTATTAAACCAGTGTCACCACAAAACTGCATGGTTGTCGTTTGGCTGTAACGCCACACTTTATTTGAGCTAGAATTTGTCATTAAGATGCATGAACACAGCATTCTGGTGAGGCCTACACCATTGGAAACTGTCAGCATGGACAGATGGCTGAAATTTATTCCCCATTTCTATGTAAATTTTAATGCTCCATAGCTTTGCACATGCAAATGAGCAGTATGGAAGTAACTATTGTTTTTTTATATATTTATTACATCTATCATGTGTGTATATTTTGGTTGTAAATACTACACTCTAATTTGTTGTTGCCATGCAGACATTTGAAACCAAGCTGTAACAAATTTGAATACAGGCAAATTTCTCATGTCTTCCAATCAAATAATGGATGTGTGATGGTATCTTTTGTGCTGTAGTGATGTTGTAGTGTGTTTGCCTAAACTGGAGTTAACCATTGGCATGGCTGTCCTGCAGTTCCCCCAGCGTTTGTGGTGAGACCGAGGAATCAGGTGGTTGGAGTTGGCAGGACGGTGACGTTCCAGTGCGAGGCCACTGGGAACCCACAGCCGGCCATTTTCTGGCAGAGGGAAGGCAGTCAGGTAAAAGGAAGAGCAAAGAGTTAAATATTTCAGTTTCATTTTAAATGTTTTCAGCTATTTTTCACATTACATCCCAAAGCTTTACTGATTGTGCTGGACTTCCATTTATTTTTCACTGTCAGAGTTTACGGGATTATAATAAAAAAAAAAAAAGAAAAAGAAACCTTTTCACAATTTTAGTATGTAAAATTCATGTAAAATCCAACCAAAATACACTAAAATTTGTGTCAGTAATGAAACTGAGACCTAGTCTACAGGTAGCCAAATATGGGGAAACAAATCCATTTTTTGCTGGTTGGCCTTTCATCCACAAACGAAACTGTTTACTATAACTAAAAGCAGTTATTTCTAAAAACGCAGATGTTGCTATTTAACAGCAATTACACCAAAATATCTGTCCACACAACTGAACCTTCTGGTACCATGTTTAATTCCTAACAGGAAGCTCTGGTTGTTTTGAAGCAGTCTGACTAGCTGACAGGTTCCACAGCGGATTTGTTTTTATCCACAGGTTCATGCAGATAAAAACTTTCTGAAACCAGTCCTGTGTGTACAATATATTTTTTAAATGATGTGGCCCATTATTTATATCCGGATACCTATGTGGAAACGTTAAAGGGTGTGAAGATTTTCTTTTTTAAAGCACTGTTATGCAGGCTAGGAGGAGCAATATTATGGCACGTCACTGCTGTTTTTTCCAAAGCCTCTGTTCTGGTTTTCTTACAGAACCTCCTGTTCTCCTACCAACCACCTCAACCCTCCAGCCGGTTCTCTGTATCTCAGTCCGGGGATCTGACCATCACAGACGCAGAGCGCTCCGACATGGGATACTACAGCTGCCAGGCTCTGAACATCGCTGGCAGTGTGATCACCAAGGCACTGCTTGAGGTTACTGACGGTAGGAAACCATTTCTCTTTAAGCTACTTTCTAAACTTTTCTGTAAAATGAACCAAAATGATTTTACATCTATTATTCTTTTATCTGTTGCAAATATTCAGAAATCCAACTATATACCTTTTGATGGTGCAGACACATAGTACATAGTATGCAATACTATTTACTATTATACACTAATAATATCATTTACACATGCACAAATAGCTGTTGAGTACAGAAAATTCCAACTAGAAATAATTTTTCCCCATCATTTTGGCTCCCCTTTAGTGTGGTGTTCATATGCATATAGAGGATATCCACTTTTTGTACCACTGTACATGGGAGAGAGTTAATATCACAGAAAGAGAAGTTGATATATCGGATCTATTGGAATTTGAGATAATCTAAAGCTTGTGAGTATAACACTGTTCATCTGTAATGTTGTGGTTCTGCTCCAAAGCGTATTACAATCCGTGTTGAGGTTTGTGAGGTTTGGTCTGGCCTGTTCCGAGTGTTCCTGTCAGGAGGTTGAGACTCTCTGGTGCCTTTGCATCCAGACCCATGGCTCACTTTCTTGCTGCTCTGGCTTAATGCTGGCTAATGTCTCCTTCAGTATTCCATGCTTGGCTTGCTTCTGTCTAACATCGGGAGACTGCGGCCGTGCGGTGAGGCCTGGGCCGGCCCCTCTAATTACGCAGCTTAGCCAATCGCCGCCGGCCACGTGGATGAGCCGGTTCTGTGGGACCGGGTTCTGTCGGTCCCAGATATCTGGGCAGCCACCACTCCATCTACGACACACCTAGATTCATCCCCTCATTTACCAGAATGTCCCTCCCCATTAAAGGCCTGCAATGGAATGCTCTATCTCCCTGCCTGCTCTCCTGTTTCTCATTCTGTCCTGCTCTCTGGATAATAATAACAGTTATTAAAGTGAGCGGGCCACTCTGAGGCCAACACTTCTCCGCAGGCAGATCTGGTAATAACAGGTCATGCTGACAATGTTTTAGTAATTGTACCATCCCCTTTACACAAAAGCAGAGACAAAGCAGCTGCAGATTACACCGCAACACATTTCCAAAGATCTATGCACAATAAATACATCATTATATGTTGCATTACTGTGTTTGCTATTAATTTAAGCTTCCCTCTGTGAATGTAATTTGCAAGTAAATCAGAGGAATAAACAGCAACGGTCATCAGTAGGACTATGAATATTAATAATGACAAGAGAGACGGAGGCAACACTATGTGGAAACGTGATGAATCGCACACAGCACAGAGCAAATACAGTAAATGAAATTTATTAAAGTTCCTCCTTTGTGTCTTGTCTTTCTGCGGACTGAAGGATGCCAACTACCAAGATGTGACAGATTTTGTCCTCTAGCTGCGTCTGCAAGCTTTTTACAGTCATTCAAACAGTTATTTCTAATATTTAACTATAAATGAATTATGTACAGATTAAAATATAAGTATATGTTTTTGCTTCAGTTTCACCTCCCAAACCCAGGAAAGATTACTGCTATAGTGATATTGTCAAGAAATCACTAAAATAGAACCTGTCTGACCTTGCCTTTTAGATTTAAAGGCAAACACAACATCCCTGATCTCAAAATTTTAAAAGACATCTAAACAGATGACAAGGTATGAATATTTATCTGGAAAGACTTACAAAGGCTTTATTCAAAGGCTTTGTTCTACGCTTTGTTTCGTTCAGAGGGTCTGGATCCTTGGTTATTGAAAAACGATTGCTTGCTGGAGGCGTTAAATTTTAGCCAAACATTGTTTCTCGGATTTAATGCACCGGTTCAATCTTGCCAGAAATTGTGTGCACTGTAAATAACTATCCTCCACCATGAAATGAGACGTGCTACTGATGTTAGTTCAATATTTGGAGGCATTGCCAACATTGACTGGTTTCACTCACTTCCTCCACTACCGTTGCCAAACTACAGGCAAACTGCAATTCTAAAACAACTCAGAAAATCAAGGTCGTCATTGACTACTTACCCTTCTGTTTGCTGATTGGCCTGGCTGAAATTTCATTGGAAGAATTCAGCTCAATGGGTTAAATTCCAGATGGAGCACAGAAGGGAGATGAGAATCAAGTGGAATTGCATAAGAAGGCAATGACCTTCCTTTCAACCAGAAAAACATAAGGAATGTCTGGTTACTTCAGTCACTCAGCATAAACCCTAAAGCACAAAATTAAGATGAACCATGAATGCTCCCTTAAAAACGAACCAAACAATAAGACAAACCCTGCAGTTATTTAATCAGTTTGAACTGTTTAAAACACTCAAATGTGGCAGAAATAACCAATTCTAATGAATTCAATGTTTAAAAGTGCTCAGGTAGATGGGAACCTGAGCAAAAAGAGAAGCAGAACCACTTCAAGAAACAAGTAAAGAAGTCTCGATGACTCCTACTGAAGCGTTTGGTAACGTTTAGGATGACACCAGTAAATTATGAATAATTCTATTGGGAAGAGTGGACCTGAATTCCTCCATGGTGATGTAAAAGACTCATTGCCTGTTACTGTAAGCACTTGATGGCAGTTGTTGCTGCCAATGGTGGCATAGCCAGCTATTATGTTTAAGGGATGATTACGTTTTCACATAAGGCCTGAATGGGTTGAATAGATTTTCCTTTCCCTGGTTAAAGACATGAATAAAAGAAGCAGCATCTTTTATTCATCTATTTACTGAGGTGATCTGATAAAAATTTGGAAAAGTTGAAACGTAACAAGCACGCCAAAAGAGAGGAAGTTGATCAGGAGGCATAGACTCTTTTTTTTTTTTACGTCTACCTACTTTCTTTTATTTACATGATTTCTGGGCACGGATTTCTGTGCCCAGAAATCATGTAAGTACAGCACCATTGCTTTAATAAGTCTATTTGTTCTGATGAGTTTTTAAGCCTTTTTTTGTTTCTTTGTTGTGACCCAGGGGAGGGGGCTTACGCTGTGATGCATACCGCTAGGCTCCTGATTGAAAAGGAAATAAAGCTTTTCATTTTAATTCTCAGCAATTACTTGGCCAGCATCAACGCCTGCTGCTGAATGATAAAAAAAATAAAAATTGCTTCCAGTTCTTAAAAATTGAACTTAATTCCTTTCCTACGATCCCCACTGTTTTCCTATTTTTGTGTCTCTGCTCTCTGTTTGTTCAGGTCCCACTCTTCTCTACTTTTTGTGTTTGCTTTTCCCCCAGCTGGATATAATTGACTGAATCCCAGTTTCCTTTCACCTGGCCACACCATATTAGCAACTTCCACAGCTTCTCATAATTGCCCGTTTTCCTTCCTCTGTTCCCCCAGTTGTGTCAGACCGCCCGCCACCAGTTATACGACAGGGGCCCACCAATCAAACGGTGGCTGTGGATGGAACCGTGGTCCTGAGCTGTGTGACATATGGTAACCCTACACCCACCATCCTGTGGAGGAAGGATGGCGTTTTAGTGTCCACACATGACTCGAGAGTCAAACAGCTGGACACGGGCGCGCTACAAATACGATACGCAAAGGTAAGGCAGCTGGTTCCAGGTGACAATTTGGATTTCATGTGCATCTGAAGTGGAAGAAAAACGATACCTTGTTTTCCAAAATTCTATGTGTCATTCCCTGAGCCATTCCCTGAGCCATTACTTTATAGAACCAGTTTTGGTTTAAAAGCTGTTAATCTTATGGTGTATATCACTATCTGCTTTGCAGCAAAAGATTGTATTGCGAAAATTATATCGCGTTAAAAGACAATTAATTGACTAAAATTAACTCATCCCGAGTCCGCGCCCCAAAATAAAATACTTTTCCCTTTTGGAGTATAAGACGTAGCTTTACCCTACTTGGTTTTTATACTAGATTCCAAGTTCCATTCCTGGAGGTTTTAAAGTTGTCCATGCTCTCCCCATAATGAGCTTGGCAAACCCCTGCTGGTTGGTAAATAAAGCATGTGTTTCTGCCAGCACCGGCTCTCAGCGGGCTGTCAGTCAGTTGTCGAGGGTTTGAAACAGAGCCTGTGAAGTTGAACACCGTGCAGCTCCTGTCAGTCAGTCAGCAGCAGCAGCGGGTTCTGTGTGTGTCATCCTGCATGTGTTCGTATGCTCGGGCTTCACGGCAGAACCCGTGACGCCAAGCGCTCTTGGGCAGAGAGACGAGCAGGAGGGGTTGCCGACGTTTTCTCCAGATTGAGACGTCGGCAGGTCAGGGTTCATGTCAGTTTGTCGTGTTCTGATGAATGCTGGCGTGTCTCGCTGTGACAAGATTGCGGTGTGATTGGGACGCCATTGTGAGGCAGGCAGGAGGCGATGCGTCTGAGCTGAGGCAGAGGAAAAACTCTGCAGGCACTTCTCATTAATGAACTTGTCATATCTCCCAGAGAACGTTTTAACAAAGACGTTTTTGACATGTTGGGGTAATTTATTTTCTTAATATGGTTTTGTGAGTGTTGTGATCAAATTTTAATAGATTTCCTTCCTGGCAAAACAAAAAATATACACCTCGGGGACATTTAGGAGGGGACATGATTATATTTTGTTATTCAAACAATTTATCTCTGTTTTCCACAGTTTTGTTTTGCTCAGTACGGTAGCCTTTAGCAGATTATAAATCACAAAGCAGAGCAGACTTATTTGTCTTGGAGTCTTTCCCTTCAGTTAACAGAGTAGACTTCTTGAAAATGCATCAGTGTGAAAACCGTGTGTTTCACTTTGGTAAATAATATCTGCTTTTGTTTGCCTTATTAGGTTTTTAGCAGAATGGATGTACTAGTATATTAGCAATAGCTCATTTAGAAACAGATTCAGGGAAAGACCACAACTACCAAACCTCAAATCATGCATGAACCGGAAACCACTGGAGCTCCAAGTCAACTCTAATCAATCAACCATCAATCTAATGTAGGCAAGCCAATTCCCTTTGAAAGAAAAGCTTATGGTCAGATGAGAAAAAGATTGAGCCACTATCATGTTTAGAGGCAAAACCTAACGGATACATATCTAATTTGGCTACACAAAGTGGCACAAATTAGTTTTTTCAGGGGGTGAAAAGATTAATATTGGGTCAATCAGACGAAAATGAAAAAGTTGTATAAGGGCAAAAAGCACAAATGGATCTGGGTCATGTTCGCCTGCAATCACATCTGGCTTTGGCACTGGGAAACAGCCAACCACAACACTTCTAGATTCACCTTCCCAGATCAAGTATTGAAAATCCGTGGACAATGTTTAAAATTTGGGTTTGACGAAAGAAATCAGCAAAGTAAATGCTGATACAACCACAAATATCAACCCAGAACTTTGCCACAAGCTTTTGGTTGGCTATGAGGGAATTAGATTGTTATTGAAAATGTCCATATATTTAAAGATCTTTATCACCAAGTGAAACGCATTGAATTCCACACTGTGAAAGTTTGAAAGCCTCCTCTTCCTTTTCTGTTAAATAACAATTTTCTGCTTAAAGGCAATGAAAACATGATATTTAAAATTAGAATATTACATCAGACCAATAATATATATAATATGATTCACTGTGGAGTAAAAGAAACACATTGAATTTAGACATGTGGTGCAGATTCCTATTTTTAAAATTATATTATGAAAACAATGTCTGTTATAAATCAACACACATTGAGGCTGGTGATGCACTTAAATGAAATTCAGACTGAATCTGTAGTTTTCAAGTAAAATGTAAATAAACTTTATTACTAACACTTTCATGGTGCACATTAGTTCAGAAAGGATCAGCTTTTATGCTTAACTTCTAATGATCTGTGTGATCAGAGTAAAACCACAGCACTAATTGTCACCACATCAGTTGTTCAGACCAGCAGTGGGTTTTAGTTCTTAGAACAAAGTGGTGTGACGGAGAAAAAGCCTCTCATTAGTATGTAATTCTGTGAATATCTTTTCCATTTCACTAAGTGTTTTGCCGTTTGACTCATCCAGCTGCCTTCCCCCAGTTTGGCCTTAAAAGACACGACACCGAGATCATCAGGCAGTGGCAGCTGCCTGCGGCAGATTTTATTTAGATATTTATGAGCAGAACGGTGAAAGTTGGTGTGAAGAGGGTAGTGACGGTTGAACTCATTTAAATAATTTGCATTTAACCAAATATCCTTCCCCCTCTTCTCTTCCAGCTTGGTGACACCGGTACCTACACCTGCATCGCCTCCACTCCCAGTGGAGAGGCTTCATGGAAAGCCTATTTGGAAGTTCAAGGTAAAATGAAATCCTTTCGGTGAGAACATATCTTGTGTTTTAAAATCATCTGAAGTTATGTAAATGCTTCCTTTCATTTCTGTTCTACACTCAGAATTTGGATCCCCCATCCAGCCAAACAGACCGACTGACCCAAACCTGATACCTAGCGCTCCGTCAAAACCAGAGGTCACAGATGTTTCCCGGACCTCCATCACTTTATCCTGGAAACCCAACCTCAATTCTGGAGCCACGCCCACTTCCTACATCATAGAGGCCTTCAGGTGAAGATCATCAGCCATTTTACACACAAACCGATTTCTGTGGGACTTTTATTGAATGTTGTTCGATTTAAATGACGTCCTTTGTGTGTTGACAGCCATGCATCTGGCAGCAGCTGGCAGACGTTGGCAGAGCATGTGAAAACAGAGTCGTTTGTGCTGAAGGGCCTGAAGCCCAGCGCAGTCTACCTCTTCCTAGTGCGAGCAGCCAATGCCTACGGACTCAGTGATCCCAGTTCCATCTCAGACGCAGTGAAAACGCAAGGTGAGATCCTCCTTCTTCTTACAGAATCACAATTGGGTCTTTTTGGCAATGTTTGTGTGCACAAACAAGGAATTTGACTTTGATTTTACGCCCTCAGATCATTTTAATATTGAGAATAATAATATAAATCAGGCTTTCCACCACAACACTTGCTAAGCCCTAGGGGCGCTAGGGCAGTCATCCAGTGGCCCACCATGTTCTTGAGTTAAAAAAATATGTTTAGGTTCTGTGTCCGCACGTTATCTTCGGAGACCAGAAACGATCATTTTTGAAACCGGGTTCCAGAGTGCATAGATTTCAGAACGCCAGTCTCATGTTTCCGTGTTTCCATTGCAGCAGCTATTTTTAAACGATGACGTCAAAGCTCCATTTCTCTCATAAATCCTAAACATAGCGCCATTTTGTACTTTTCGCGTCATTCTCTGGCAGTGTTGCAGTGCCACCAATTGGGCCAGCATAACCCACTAAATTACTTTTTGTGGTGCTGCTGCGACCTGTCTTGTGGATGCACAATTTTTCATTATTATACCAGGCATGACTGGTTGTCCTGCACTCTGTAAATCTGACCATAATTTTCATCCAATTCGACTTCCGTTCTGCTTTCCCCACACAGACATCCCTCCCACCAGTCAGGGCGTGGACCATCGACAGATCCAAAGAGAACTTGCAGATGTGGTCATCCACCTTCACAACCCCACCATCCTCTCGTCGTCATCCGTCAGGGTGCAGTGGACGGTGAGTGGCGGCTTTCCGCAGTAAAACTTTCACCAGCAGCTGTTTTTTTCCTCGAACATTTGCTACCAGAATGGATTTGACATCTGGTCTCCGATGGCTCCCAGGTGATCCTGATATATACACTTTGTCAAGCATCTTAGCTGAGCTCATCATACAAGCTCAGCTAAGAGTTTTTGTAGAAGACAAACTGCAGAAAGCATTTTGCAAAAGATCCCTGTGTTCATCTGGCATCTGCCTGAAGAAGAATCTGAAGCATTTTTCCCCCTCACTTCAGCTACACTAACCCTCAGAGCTCAGTTGTCTTGTAGCACAGAGCAGCAATGGTGTAACGTGCCAGTCTGTCCCCGGTCAGATTGGAAACATTCGATTGTTAAAATAATACGACTAAGAGGGAAGGGATGGCAGGCCCATGCCTTTAGGTGGAAATGGCTCCCAGATGTGGAACCGGATAGGCAGTGAACTACAGCTGGGAGCTTATGGTGGCATTTCTGCACCGCTACAAAACTGAATATGAGGTACTAATGGGCTTCTGTTACCGATCACACGCACAATATCACGAAACCTCCCCAGAGTAGACATTAATCTGCTGGATGAGTCGCGTAATGGTCAAAACGCTCTTCTCTTTTGACAAAAAAAAAGGCCACCCCCGCTTCCCTCTGTTCCCAGGTGTTATGAAGTGCCACTGTGAGTGATGAACACAGCTGAGGAAAACGTGAAAATGACTCTAACATGTCAAGACTGATTTAAAACATCACTACCTCTGGTTACTTTGTCTCTCTGGAATGTTCCAGAGAAACGCGTGTCACGAAGAGCCCTGACATTGTTGTTAAGTCACAATTTCCCTTTGCTTTGCGGTGATACTTTTATTCCTGTTGGGCAATTTCTTGGTTTTTATATTTTCCTTTGCTGCAGTTTTCTGGCTAATGGAGACCACCTGAGCTAGCTGCATATTTTTTTCATACAGGATAGATAAAGAAATCAGTAAAATCTTTACAAGCTTCCCTTCCAAAAAGACCCTTAAGGACATTATTGCTCCAGTTAGTGGTTTGTTTTCATGAATTTTGCTGTAAAAATGTATCACATATTGATTACAGTAACAAAACAATCTGGCCTAATTTAGCTTTTATGCTTTTTATGTTGCGCTGGATGCTGCTGAATATTTTGCAGCGTCAACATCTCGTGTTCCTTGAATGGATTCTCCCTCAATGTTTGACTTAAGCAAGCGTTAGAGAGCAGGACAGGATGAGACACGCTGCTTTGAGAGTCTGGGCTCTATTTAACCAGCTCCAGACTTGAAGGAACCTTTGGCCAATGACCTCATTGTGCGGTTTGCACAAATCACTGCTGCTCCAAATGGCGCATAGACACAGTCAAAAAAGAGGAATCTGGATAAACAGATGGGTGATGTGATGAACTAGTATCCCAGTTCATCCTCTGCCTGGTCTATAGTTGCACAGATTCATATTTATTCTACAATTTATTTATTTATTTTTTTAATTCTGGCGTAACTCTAATGCTAAACTTTACCACAATTTGCAGCAGTTTTTGCGACAGACGAACAAAAGTTATGTGTTCATGTTAAGTGGAACTGAAGTTTTAGAGTTTGATTTATTTTTTTTATTCTGTGAATTGAAATGTGTAACGCTTGGGCGTTCATATGGATTCAGCAGGAGTCAATACTCATTGACTCACATGGGTTATAGAACTTCATGTTGGAATCAAAGCTGCAGATGGAAACGGCCTGAAAAATAGAATAATTCAATTATGGCACATCACAGTGTGTGTTGGCTGAGCTATTGTAAATTTAATATACAGAAAGATGACTCCAAGGTCAAAACAACAGTAACTATTCTAAACCACTGACAGTAACAAAAACAGATGAAAAATAAACAAATTTATTGTAAGATTGCTGCATGTCTTCTTTTCCAAAACCCAATAATAAGCTCAGTCAGTAGAAGGATTGTGTGATTAATTGATTTTATTCAGTGTAGGATTTAACAGGGCTCTTCATAATGTTAATATTGGGGATACACTGGCATGAAAATTTGGGTCTATATAGATATCTGATATTAATATTACTATTATGCCTGATAACTGTTACCGATCCTGCACCACATAACTATAACTGTCTGCCACATGACCAACCTCAAGAAACCAAACAGCAACTAGGTGAAATAAATATAGTTGGACTGGTTCTATTTGACAGATACCGATATGTTAGAAAAGGACTAATATCAGTCAACACAGTCAACATTAGTCACAATGAATGCCTGATTCCAAAGGCATTTAATAGTGCTAAATTTTAAATAATGCAGGTCAAAACATTTCAGGTTTATGTTCACGAGAAACATAGAAACCATGTATCAATTTTCCCTCTACCTCACAATAATACATTGCTTTGTGCTGACTCACATGGGTTGACAATATAAGGTTGACAATTTGACAAAAATCAACCTGTGCAAACAGCTCCATCTTGGTTTCCTTCTCTTAGGTGGAGCAACAGTCGCAGTACGTCCAGGGCTACAAGGTGATGTACAGGCCAGAGGGCCAGCAGAGGAGCGAATGGGCCGTGTTCGAGGTCCGGACCCCCGGAGAGGACAGTGTAGTCGTTACACAGCTGCGGAAGGGCGTGGCGTACGAATTCAAAGTCCGCCCATTCTTCAACGAGTTCCAGGGAACAGACAGCGACGTTAAAGCTGGCAAGACCCTGGACGAAGGTGGGGGGAATATCTTCATGCCAATGTTTTTGTGTTTTTTTCCGTCTATATCTACACCGTTTCATACGAACAGCTTGCATGTTTGAAAGCATATCGCATCTGTTCAGGCAGGCAGTGAGTGGTGGCAGCTTCCCCCCCTCGTAGCCCCACAAAACCTCCTTCATGCATGCATGTGTTGTACTAATTTTTCATTGGGTGTGGTTGTAGCGTCTCTTGAGGTTTTGGTTAAAACCCAACTGCAAATTTTCATACGTCGCTAACATTTCAAGAGAAGCGGGAGTGCGGAAGTGTTTACTAGAACGCGTGTGTGTGTGTTTGTGTTACATGAGTGGGCATGTTTTGATCTTTTTCTGCTTTTTCGGTCTTTCTTCTGGCTTTTGTTGATAATTGTGTTTGGAGCTGTAAGCCTCATTTCTTTTTCTCCACATAACACACCCAGCTCAGTATTTTAAGTTTAATATTTTGTTTGACCACAAATGTTATTCATACACCACAATTTAGTCCATCATCATTATCATCATCACCCCCTGTTTGTTTGGAGTCAAAATTTCTGGGCACACATTTTTAGATAAAGCATTGTAATTTTTCTGTTTAGTTATTTGGTCTCACTCAGAAGTAAATCCTGAAAACTGAACAGCATGTGTGAGTAAGTGCATTCTAAAGAATATGTACACGTTATTTTTCTCTTCTTTTGTGTTTCTCCAAAAGCTCCCAGCGCGCCCCCTCGAAAGGTAACGGTGACGGAGAACGGGAGCAATGGGACGGCTGTTGTCGTCTCCTGGCAACCCCCTCCAGAAGAAGAGCAGAATGGGGTGGTGCAGGAATACAAGGTAACACACACATACACACACACACACAGACATTCACTCTCAAATAAATACAGCAAGCATCTCTTAGGTCTGAGCAAATGGGACTTGTTCTGCTGAAACATAATAGAGATGCAGACTGAGCAGACAAAAGAGAAAGGTAATGTAATTCCTTCTGGAGGTATACCTTTGTGCTCCCATCAGGGCCTCTTCTCTGTGTGCTGAAAGAGTAGAAAAAGGTATGAAATTAAACTCTGGGGAGTGGATGGCAATGCTTTGGAAACAGTGCCATCTGGTGGAGGTTGGAGAATCTTAGTTTGTTGCGTTTCTAGTGGTGGAATTTAAGAGAAATCTGTCATTTCCATCACAATAATAATATTTTTTTGTTCACTCTGAGCTCCCCTTCAGCAGAAAAGTTTTGTCAGTTTTTTTATTTATTTTTGTGGGGGTAGAAAGGGTGCAGCAGCTTTTAATTTTATAAAATTAAAAGCAAATCATTTAGGAATAAAATAGTAAAAATAAACTCAATAACTCTGAACAAACATGTAAGTGCTAAAAAAAAATTACCAAATCAATACCTGCAGTTAAAATGTGCACATAAATAAATGAAAAATGCACATTTGTCTAAAATAAACAATGCTATATACTAGTTATTAGTCTAGCTGTGTTTCGTTCTCCTTCCAGACACAGAAGTGAAGACCAACTCCTTTTCTTTTTTAGCTGCTTACTAAAATCCCAATGTCTGCACTTTTCTCTTCTTCTGTTCCTGGTTGCTTTATTTAGGTCAAGAATGTCCAACACATCTCTATTTGGAGCAACAAAGAAATTCAGAGGTTTTATACACAATGAAAGCATAATACAATAAACCAGTTATGAAACAGCAACAAACATTACATTTGTCAAATGTCATCAACCTAATATACGTTATCAAAATGCAAACAGCTTGGGTTTTATCCTTGATTTAACAGAACTCAGTGTTTCAGTTGTTTTGCAGTTTTCTGGAAGTTTGTTCCAGATTTGGGTGCATAGAAGCTGAAAGCTGCTTCTCCATATTTGGTTCTGGTTCTGTGGATGTAGAGCAGTTCCAGTACCAACAGACCTGGGTGATCTGGAAGGTTGATACAATTTATAATACTAATATCAGTATTGGGATATTGCACCATTTATTTCAGAGACTTTAACATAAATAGCATAAAAGTATAAAAAAAAAACAAAGCAATACAGAAGTGAATACAAAACAAAAAACATGCAGTTGGTAAACATTTAAGAACATGGCCACTAAATTGTAGCACTCTGATATGAACATATAGGATATATTATATTTTTGAAGTTATAACATATAACATCTGTTTAACAACTCTAGGATCTTGTTGTGGAACTCCCTTTTTTTCTTGGAAAACCCTTTTGGGTTCCCAGGCACACTTGGGAATAAAACGTTCAGTTAAATTTTCCAAGTAATTTTTTTTTCTTATTATCAACTTTGGAGTAATTTCATGCTTTTTAAACCCAACTCCATACCCCCACTCCCCTCACACACACACACACACACATCTAAGTGGGGACTTTCCATTGACTTCCATTCATTTCTAAAGCCTAAACCTAACCTAACCCTAACCCTTTTCCTAACCCTAACCATCACATACC
>CAEGAF010070194.1:0-10198 GCA_903067075.1 Micropoecilia bifurca | reverse complement strand
TAGTATTATTGATAGCAGTTCAATTTGCACAATGCCTGTTTTGTTTAGTTTTCTTCTTGGAAAAGTTATTAAAAACAGGTTTTTGTCTAAATTAAGGTGAATTCATGGTTCCTTTTTCTACATAATGTAACGGTAGTGTTTATAATAAAAAATAAATAAATAATAATTGTGATCGGTATCGGTGATAGGAATCGGCGATCTGCCCTCAGGGGTGATCGGTATCGGCAGGAAAAAACCTGATCGGCACATCCCTACTTTCAATTAACAGAAAGACTACTTCTGTTCATTGTGATTTTTCCCCTACAGTTAATAAAAACATGCCATGTAAAATTAGAATATTACAACAAACCAATAAAAAAACTTATTTAATGCAGAAATGTAGCCTAAATGAAAAGTATGATATTTAAACGTTGTCAATTTTCAAAAGGTTCTTTATTAGTTACAGTGGACATCTGAATTACTTTGTGGAATGTAGTTTGCAACAAAACTCCTCTTTAAATTTATCCTTCAGAGTTCACCGGTCTCCATCGTATTCTCTAACAAACCTTTAGAACAACTGTATTTTTATCACAGAATCCACATAAAATGTTTTGAAGTTTGTGCTCAAAACATGACAAAATGGAAAACGTAGTTTCCTCCTACAGGGAAAGTGGTTTGAGGTCATAAGAATGGAATGACAAGGGTATGGCCAAGTCAAAGGCCACGAAGGCCTGGTAAGTCCTTTAAACTAACACCCATGCCATCCAGTTTGAAGACAAACTAAAAGTTGTGGAAAAAAAAAATAAAAATTTGTTGACAAGTTAAAAGCTTTTTCTTCAAAGGTTCAGCTGCATCTGACAGCAGAGTGGAGGTTGAGGTTCAAAACATGTATTTCAAGGTAATCCATTGCAATAATTTGGCATCACCTTGGTGACAACAGAGACTTGCATTTCTTGGTGTTATCATTTCATCTCTAAGCAAAAATGTGAATATTAGAAACAAAATAAGGCATTCAGGTTTTAATTTCCCCCATTTAGTCTTCAGTCCAGTGCAACACATGCTCACTTGTTTCTGATCCCCGCTCGTTTTCTCCAAATACAATCAAGCGACTTCTCAGAAAGAAATTTCACTAGTAAAAAACCCTTGTCTTCAACGCTGCTCTGCAGATAGATACAAGACCCTTCCTGTACTGTAGTCACTGAGTGTTCAGTGGCACATCTGTACCAACCTGCTGGTGATTACTGACAGATGGCTGCTCATTATTTTTCTATGTGGCTGTCAGGAATCCCACATCGCATTAATTTCACATCCTTGCTGCCATTCAACATGGATGACAGGGTACGCTTGGAAGGCAAGAGCTCGAATTTAGTATTGAGCCGTTATCGAACGGCGTGGAGCTTGGGTTGTTTTTCTAATCCATGAAAGGGATCAGTGTGTAAACTAATCAAAGCATCTTCGGTCTGATGTCTTCAAGAAACAAAAAGGGAGCAAACACCAACAAGCAGGGCCATTTCACTGGGAAACGTGTGTGTGCGTGGGTGGGTGTGGGTGTGTGTGCAACCTACAATTATAAAATTCACTTTGCACAAAATGAAGAGTTTACTAAATTTAATTTCAAATGTAACTAAATTACAGCAAGTGACACACACATGTTCTAATACGTACATAAACCCTGTTAGTACGAGTAAATGGCCTTTAGCAAGTCAGAGAGAAACTAACATGCTAATGGCAAGTTTCTATGACAAGCTTCTATCATAATTTTAGTCAGATATTTGCACCGTCTTCTAGGATAAAATAGCATGACTCTATGTAAATTGGGTGGTTTTCTTGAATTGGCCCAACTTTGAAGGATAGTCTATAAACTTTCAGAAGTATTCAGCTTCAGTCTTTGGAGAAACCAAGAAACCTTCAAAAACAGTTTTGATGGGTGTTTTAAAGCATTGTCCTTTTGAAGAACTAACTGGGTCTAAGTTTCAACCACCTGACCCAAATCGTCATCCTCCAAAGAAAGCAAATTGGCTTGGACAACCAGGAGGAACCAAATAATTATCCATGTTCAAGGTCAGCAAAGTAATTTCTAAGATGCTGACCAAAACTGGTTGTAGTATGGACAGACAGTGTATCCTAAGATACAGGACTGAACAAAACTTCCACTCTATTAAAAATTTGTGCAATGCATTTAAAAGATGGGTAGACGTTTACCAGGACTTTGCTGATGGCCATAAAATATTTTTTTTCTCTAGAGCTTGCAAAAGCACATTTTTTCTAATAGTGTATACTGTATACTATATATAACTTATAATGTCAAGAAGTCTTTGCTATTTACTTTATGTACAACTTAACAAAATTGATCAAGTTATTTTTGGTTTGCAATACTTAAATCACACAATGTAACTTCATTTGTTTTTATATGTTGTAGTTATTGATTCTTTTGAGGCAATTGGTTTGGAAAATTATTTCTGTCTTTAAAAATGGTTGAAATGTGTGTTCAAAAACTTTTTATATTAAGTCTAAAAGATCAAAGCTGATATAAAATTCATGCTCTTTCTGAATGTTGAACATAATTGTAGATGTAGTATCTACAGCTGTTTGCTACAGCGTACTCATTGATTTCATATTTGATCCAGTTTTCTCTACACTTTTGCCCATCTGTCTAAGTGATGCAGACTCTGAACTCAATGATGCTCAACAAGCCTCATTAGAGTAAAAGAAAACCAGAAGTGGTTGGTTAAGCAAACAATCAGAGTAGCCATTTCATCCAAGGCTTCAACAGTTCAAAAACAGTCTGTCTGAATTTATGTTTTCAGCATGCTGTGAACTACCAGAGCAAACACATGCGGCATACTCCTAAACACACCATGACAGAGAGAAAGACAGAAGACACATGCCTGCCTGGTCAGAAACCTGATGATGAGCAAATGACCCACAGGAGCGTTTCCCCAGTTTCCCTGGTGGTGAGAGCAGCACTATTTGAAGGTAATTGTCCATAAACTGATGAGAAATTAAAAATCTGACCTGATCATAGCACTGGATAAGGTAAAGCAGCAATTATAAATACTCCTGAGAGGAGATCTTTCCTGTAAATCATTTCTCTGCGGTGCAGATTCAAATGCCCCGTTTACAATGGTGGTGCTGGAGAGAGTTTTGTGGAGCCATATTACTGGTTAGAAAGCGATTAGATCTTTGAATACAGCTGGAACACAATGCAACAAGGATCTGATAGAGCGCGGAATATTCTCTAAAGTAAGTTGCAAACACAATGTGTCATGGCGCTTAAGGAGATTAATTGCCTTCATGGTCCAGAGGAGCGGACAGAAAGCGAACTTGATGCGATCTCACAACTTCTGAACTCCATTGGCCATACGCGGTGATCGGCAGCCGTCCTAATTGCAACACGCTTGGCTATGATCAAAATTCAGGGAGCACATCCATAATCAAGAGCAATTAATCTGCTAATATCCCCCCAGTGTTGCGATAATGGCAACATTAACGGGGCTCATCTGCCCCGCCGCTGCTTTGCTTGGTGGCTGATTCACAACAAGAAGACACCGAACGCTATTTGACAGGTATTTCTTTTTTCCCCTCCCCTCCGGCGTTCATATCACCAAAGTCAATTTGAATAAACTACTGTCATCTCCTATAAGGGCTGATCCCACAACACAAGGCCCCCCCCCCACCCGCTAAACAGGTTTGCAATCCTCAATGAAGTGGCTCGTATAAATTATCCCGTCCCGTCTAGCAAACATATGAGCTGTGACAGATCATATAAAGGAAACATTTGTACATCGGCAGCAGAAAGCGTCTTTAACGTGCAAAAACCGGTGAGCCCATCAAATAAAAGACATATTTTACAGGGGGAATGAGAGAATAAAAAGGATGACTGTCTACTCCAAGGTGACAACAACGGCTGTCCACCTTTAGAAGAGGTAAGACAGAATGAACCGCTTTCACTCACGTCTAAGGAAAGGCAAAAGAAAACAAAAATGTCTCATCAAAAATGTACGTTTTGAAAGTTTGTACTAAAGAAAAATGGCACCATTTGTTTTTACCCACTTTACTGCGATATTGCGATAAAAACTTGTATGTTAAAGGGGCTCCTAACTAAGGAAAGGCAACATGAATTTTAAAGTTAGGCAACCAAAGGTACAATTGCAGTTTTCTGGCTGATCACCACCTTCAAAAAGTCGGTTTTGCGGTACTCAAATTATGGTCAAAATGTATTGTTTTTGTCTGAATATTTGCTAAATATAGTGACAAAGTTACTAACTTGGCAGCAATGGAGTGATTGTAGTTGGCTGCAAACTTGCAGATGTGACCTGACTTCCAGTGTAGTGGAAGTCAGGTCAATATTTTTGACATGATCAAAAATATTGTCAATAAACATAAATATGTATCAGTGTGAGAAGTTGTTGGGGTATGTTGATTTCGATTATACGATCACAAAATTACAGAGAGCTGTTTGAGACGTTGATATAACTAAAAAAAACCTGCTTTAAGTTCAATCCATTTGCTGTTTGCTGCTCTGTCACATAAACTCCAGAAACCAAAGTAGCACTCACACAGATCAATTTCTACACTGTTAACTCAATTGAGTAAAGGCTTGTGAAAATGTCTGTTGTCGGGCAGCTTGATGCACTCTGAGCGCTCCTAACATCCTCAAATGCTGCTGACTTTTTAGCATTCAGAATAGATGGATTTTACCTTTTATAATTCAACAGAAAAAGGAAACACGCCTTGATAGTGATTTGCTGAAGAACGCACCACTTCTGACTTATTTAAAATTCCATTATGTGATGTGTTCTTCAGTAAAAAGAAAACTAATGTAGAGATACAAAGTGGAATATTCTTGGAGTTATTCATATGGACATGAATAAAATTATTTTTTTAAGTTTATTATTTTTTTGCTTGCTTGTAGGGAGAAGTCAATTAAAAACATCTTTTTATAGAAACGACGTGGATAATTGGAGAAAAAAAAGTTCTGTTATAGCAGGCTACTGTGGTATTGACATTGCATTTTACAGGATTTTATAGACCGAAGAAGAAAGACTATTAAATGTACTGAACCTTGGAACAAAAATCATAAACCCCACAAGAAGAAAGCTCTAACTTTATATAGAAAAAAATCATTTTACTTCAGAAAATGATGGAAAGCTTACATCAATTTTAAGCATATAGGCCAGGTATTTTTTATTTCTTAGGTATCATTTTAATGGATTTTTTTTCTTTGACTTTTGTATGTCCTTTCCCTAAAGATGGAGAATCAATAAGGATGTTCAGGTGCAGTTATGCTCAGACATGTTCTCTCTCAGGTGGAGAATAAAAAAGGGGGGATTTTACAGAGTCTGTTTACAGGTTTATATTTTCAACATGCAACCTGGTCACAAAACTCAAGAGATGAAAAGGCAAGTTTGATCGCTCTGAAACATGCAAGATTTATTTAATAAATTAGAGTATCAGTTAGGTTAATTTATTTTAGCATTTATATTCACAAACAAAAACTTGTCTAACATTAATTTATTAAATACAGAATGGTGTATTTCAAATGTTTACTTCTAAATAGCTTTGAGCGAATGAAAAGCTAAGATTCACTTTCTCAATAAATACCACAGACCACTTCTTTATGTTTATATGTTCAAAGTATTAGACAAAATTAATAGTGTTTTAAACTAGAAAATTCGACTCCAAATTATATCCATGGTTCAATCAGCGTAATCTCTATAGGATATTTCTATTAAAACACAATACACTAAGTTGAATTAAAATAGTTTAGCTTGTAGTTCTCTACAATTTAAAACAGCTAGTTTTTCTGTGACCTGATCAGGCATCATGAGGGGGTTGAAAACTGTCCAAATAAGAGTCTTTGTGTGTTTAACCCTTGGCTGAGCTGATAGGGCTTTTAACAGCTGGAGTTGTAAAAACAATCTGATCTTTTCACCAGAGTAGAGATTCCTCTTGGGACAGGGTCATAAAAAACATCACCACACTCAAAAGAAAATAACGCTACTTTGATCTTAAAAAAACAAGCTTTTACTGGAACATGGTCAACTAACTTAGCTAAGGACAGTCCCCTAATTTGAATACAGCAGAGAAGGAAAACACGCCCTTCCTTTAAAAGTATAGGACCCGGAACTTTAACTTCATATCGCTCCGGCGTCATAGACGTCTATGTCCGGGGTTACCCCATAGACATTAATACGTATTAATACGGATTAATACGTATTAATGTCTATGGGTTACCCGTGATGCTGTCTCCGACTCCGAGGAACGGTACGTCGGTAAAATGCTTCCCCGTACGTTTGTCTTTGTGTGTCAATGTCTGTGTAGTAGGGTTTGGATTGGAATCTGGTTTGTGATTTTATTATGAGTTATGTCAGCTTCATTAGTTTGTTCGTCTAATAAAATAAATGTTTGTCTAATAAATGTTGTTATCTAATAACAACAGCTAATAAATGTTAATAAATGTTAATGTTGTTATCACAGTGTTGTTATCTAATGTCTAATAAATGTTGTTATGATTGTAAGCGTTTGTCTTTGTGGCTCAGCTGATACAATGACGTCATCGAGGAATCTGGGCAGAAGAGAGAATAAAAACGAGTAAAAATATTTCAATTATTCTTCTTCTGAATTAAAATTAACAGTACAAATGGTTATTTTAACAAAAGGTTTCTGTATTTAAAATCATCTCTTTGTTGGTCTTATGTAATTCAAGTCTTGAGTTTTTTTCAACCAAAGTCATCAAAATGATTAAAAATAAATGCTTAAAATAAAACCTTTTGTGATGTGGAGGAATAAATTCAACACATAAAAACTTCACTTGTAAATCAAATGAATAAAATTCTTAAACGTTTTCATGACATTGTAAATTATTGAACGCCATTATCTCCAAGCAGTTTCCTCGTGAAAATCTATACAAAAACCTTTCTGAATGTGAAAGCCTGGTCTTTCCTCCTCGAGGCCAATATACTGAAGATCAATAATTCCATAAATCTACACAAGCCTGCCAACAAGGAAGGTCAACACAGAAGAAATAACAATAACACAAGTGAACCGTTCAAATAGGGTCACAGTGAGGGTACAGTTCAGCAAATAAGTCAGCAAGTCCCCCAGGAAGCCGAGGAGGTGAGAACACTTTCCCCCTGTGGAAATAGGACATGAAAAACAGCCACGTGCACCGAATAAAACCGCCCAACGCGCTGCACTCCATACCCGGCTCACATTCATTTTTAATGAAGTGTAATAAGTCATAACACTGGAGCAGAAATGCAATCCACCGCCCAGATGATCAAACGACACAAGGACTTCTTCACACTGCATATCCTCTGACAGAGCCAGAGGCGCCGTGGCAGGGAGCTGAACCGCTTCAGCATTTCCACAAACACAAACAGCAGCCGATGTGTCTGTGTTTCACTCAGTAACGACGACACGGTGGTGCAGGGCCGGGGAAGAGAGAAAGAAAGAAAAAAAGTCCTTCTCCCTGTGTGCTTTATCAGAGGGCAGTGACTGGATGCTTCGTTCTGCTCTGATCATTTTTTATTTATGCTTTCAAACACTTTGGTTTAGTTTTTCAAACAGCTGAAACGGAACATAGTGCGGGTCCACTCGCTGCCAATAGCTAAGAAAACATTCATTTCAAACACGTGTCTTCTCCTTAGCAGGGTGAGGGTTTCTGCTGAACGGGCTGAAAAAGAGAGACGGTGATCAAATGGAGGGACACGGAAATACCTTTTACTGTAACACTTCCTGTGCTGCTCGCCACTCCAAACTGGTTTCTTGCAACGCAGGTGTAAAGGCCGGCATCCAGTTTGGTGACGTTCCATATTCGAAGGCTGCCATTGTCCAGGATGGAGACCCTGTGGCTAAAAAAGAGAATATTAGTACTATATTATTAATGTTATTTATCTTGGTAAGATTTCTGCTTGAGATTAAAATAACTTTTTCCATACACTAAAACACTGCAAATCATTGACAAACCATTGCCGCAGTGAAACATCATGATGGTTTTCAGGACAGAAAAACTGGTCAGTTATCTTGTTTTAAAGCTAAAACATAGAAAAACCGCAGGAGAGCAGCAGGAACATCAAAAATACACTCGTCTCCGCCACTTTGTTTAAGAAAATTAGATCAGATCAGTTTCAGAAAAGTTTCCATCCACATGAACTTGCACAAAATCCCCTTGAATGTTGTTTTTTAACATGCCAAACCCACAGGGGTCAGTATAGCACAAAGCTAACACCTATCAGCCAATCAAATTGCTTCAAAACAACCATGTCTTCCTGTTAGGAGTTAAACATGGAGTGTGTTAGGATATAAAGTTAATAAAACACAAGATGAATCATGTCATGTAAGTATGTGGATATATTGGAGCATTATTTGTCAAAGACTGTAATGTGTGTGACCCTAAATCTCTGTTTTCTCGTGAACACACAAACACAAAACTAATATGGATAAAAACATTTCCATGGTAACCGGTTTGGAAAATGCCACATTCATTTGTGCATTACTATAGGAAAACAAATCTGCATATTTAAATATAGGGAAATGCCATGACAGCACAGGGCTCGCCAACTGTGGCATTTTCACATACAGTATAAAACACAAAGATATGAACTTTTTTCCTTCATTTATGCATGAATGAAAAAGTTCATAACCTTTTTTTTGTCATCGACTGACACAATGAGGTGCTGTAGGAATATGTCTGTGCTATAATGTGCTAATAAGAAATGTGCTGCAGTTTTCATAAAACAGAAACAATCAGGATCAAGGATCTGATCAGAACTTTGATCAAGAACTGTTCCGATACCCGAGATTGGATCAGGACCAACAATTGTCATAACGTTCAGAAATTAGAAGCAGTTTGCGGCAAAAACACAATACACAAGATGCAGAATATAAAATACAGCCTCGCATTTTCAGGGCTGATTAATTCAGCACGTAGCTCCGAGATATCTGGGACAAAAGTGGCTTCCTGCCCTTTATGCAATGACCACAAGTGCTTCAAAGAAGGTCAAAAGGCCTCAACAAAAGTTGACATTTTCAAAATAACATGCAGGAGTGGAAAATGTGCCCTTGAAAGCAAGGTACTGTGGGAAATCAAGGGTGGGCCACCTCATCAAAGTACGTTGAATTTTAATTATCTGAAATGCTCTGCTGATTCTGCAAGCTGCAAACATAAAACGTCCTCAGCCTGATTGTGCTAGGGGGGCAGGGGCTTGTGTGGAAGGAATGATGTGAGGCTGGATTTCAGAGTTCTGAGGCACTTTAGTAGTTTTCCACATGGCTTCAAACTGCAAAGTTAAATCATTCATCACAAGCAAACTCCAACTCCAGCTAAGTCCTTTTGTTATGAAATCAACCAAGAGAGGGAATGTTTGACAAATAAACACTTAAACACATTAAACCTGTCAAAACACAAATAATTTAGTACCCTGAAACAAATGTTTTTTGAACTTTTCCCTAAACAAGACAGATTATACACATTTTCATGTCAAAAACTCAATGGTGGGCACACAACTGCTTATATGCCAATATGATAATACGCTAATAGCAGAGATAATTTTTCACATAAAGTAAAACACAGATGTTGGGGAACAAGATAAAAACATAAATGTAATATTTAAGGTATTATAGAAGATGTAAATTATAATATCAAAGTTAAATTGGTAATTGAGGGTTGTAGTCTTTAAAGGACTGATTTGAACTGAAGTTAGCGCTTTATCAATAGCTTTAACTAAATACAATGTTGGTGTGCTATATTAACAGACCTGATGTTTATGATTAGTGCTTTAGAATTAGTGGAAGTAACATTTTTTCTAGCAGAGCCCATCGCAAGTTAGCAAACGTCTTTTTTTATTATATCTTTATTAATTCTCAAGAAAGTATCATTTACATAACATTGGGCATCAACAAACTAATTTCCACATTTGAAATAAGACTCACATGTAGCCCATTGCCTTATAACAGTCAAATCAAAAATATAACTATACTTCTCTGAGAACGATTATAAAGTGATCATAAGGAAAAGAAGGAAAAATAATTAAAAAGGAAAAGGAAATACAATAACAAAAAAAATAAATAAATAAAAAAAATAACATAAAATAACTATAAAGTATGGCTATCATAGGAGAGTGGATTGTCTCGGAGTTTTAAGAAGTTTGGTCTTTAAAGATGAAATCAGGTCTTTTAGGTTTTACATAATCTACCCAAATCCTCCAACACTGAT
>CAEGAF010070183.1:0-12430 GCA_903067075.1 Micropoecilia bifurca | reverse complement strand
ATCGGTAACAGAGCCAATGATCGGCCGATCCCGATAATCCCCGATTTCACGAAAATCGGCCGATTATGATCGGTGACCGATCGATCGGCGCACCTCTAGTATACAAGCTACAAATCTGTGCAGGAAATGAAGTACTAGGTATTATATGTTACAACCTTAACTCAAATGACTAAGCAGTGGAACAAATCTTTCTGGAAGTTTTGTCTACACATGATTAACTGGAAGTGAACAAACATCCAAAGAATAACCAATGTCCTCAGGTAGGCTCTCTGGTTGTAAACAGCGTTGACACAAGGTGCAACTCAAATTGGGATAATTTTCTAAGGATAAAAGGATAAATTAATTTTAAAAAACTCAAATGAAGACTCAGGCAAGGACTTTGCATCCACAGTGGCTCTCATCTTAATCTGGCATCTGATTAAGATGAGAGAGCATCTTCATCAGAGCATCCCTTTAAAAATGTAGCAAAGAGTTCTTCTTTGTTTCTAGACCATATTATTAAAACCATCTCACACACAAGCTGAGTACACACAGTATGTTTCAGTGCAACTGTATGTGCCAGTGTGTGGTATTGCATAACTGCTGTTGCCCCTTGTTCTGCTCAACACTTGTAAGCTGTCACGACTCATCCTGCAACCTGCGTGAGACCAGATAGAGGAAAAAAGTCAACTGAGGGAAAATGTGAGCCTCCAAACAAACAAAGGATAAAGAAAGCAAGCATCAGGGAGATGCAGGAGAGATGGAGAGAGAAAGAGGTGGAGGTTGTTCATGAGTCTTTTGAGCAAGATAAAAATGAGTAAAGACAAGGAGGAGATGGAGGAACGACAGACAGAACAAGGGAAGATTTATGAACAATAAAGTAAATGCAGCTGTGACGGAAGGACACAGCAGCCTTGAAACAACAATATGTTCCCCAACACAGCTAAGATCGTAACTTATAGCAACCATAAAGTCCTAGAACGGTATTAACCTATCAACATCTGTGACCCCAGCTTGTAAGCACACAGATAGTTTCCATCCAAAAAAATATCACATCATATTCCAATCAGGGCAGTCTTTTCCATTACATTACCACTCTGTCTGTGTAGCTGGGACTCAGGGGGAGGGGGCCGGATTACACAGCGGCACAAGTATATATCGATTTCATGTGTACTGACATTTAGCAAAGTACTTTTCTTCATTTTTCTGCAGATTGATTGTCCTGAGAACACAGGCTGAACACCCTCTGCAGAAATGGGTCCAAGCTTAGCCCTGCAGCAATATCGTGACAGCTGCAACTCCTGCTGCTCGCAAAACAAAAACATTATGTATGCAATGCTTTACATGACAAAAGCTTTCAAGGCACATAAAACTGGCAACACAAAATCGTTACAGCTTCTACGAAAACTAATCACATTATCAAGCCGCTGTTCATTAGCGAGTTAACCAGAGAATAAATCAATCACAACAAATGCACCTAGAATCTCTAGCCAATCCATTATCACATTAGAATAAAAATCTTACATATTTAGCTACTGAGCAACCAAGAAAGTCTCACAGACTGAGACAAAACTAAACCTCATGCAATTATTCCCCTGAGGTAGGAAAACTGCCTATCAGTCAGCATGTTGCTGTGGAAATGCCTCGGGCCTGGTCCTCCTCCTTGCCATTCACAGATGGTAATGCAGTGGCATTTCAGCAAAAGGTTAACTCATTCCCCCCTTTTCAAATCAGATATTTGTAATTAGATTCCCACATCTAATAGGAACACAGTGGCTTCAAGGGCCATTCTGTAAAATGTGAAGAATGTTTAAGTAGAGAAAAAAAAATTACTCACTCATTGAGTCGAGAGGTTTTTCTGACACTTTGATTTTAAAGTGGGCCAAAAGACAGTAGAGGAGGGGATTAATTCATTAAATAAAAAAATAAAAAAACTGGTACATTACAGCTCAGCATGAGCTGTGTAGCTACAGAACATAAGCTGTGCACATTCAGACGGACATTGGAGAATCATAAATGAGACAAGTAACCATATACCCCATAAATATAACCTTTTACAGCAAAGTGGTAAGAAGATTGTTACATTTTCTAAAGAAGGCTATAAGAATACCCCTTTGCAGTTTGTCGCCACAGATGGAGAAGAACCTAACCCTTAAAAATGTTGGCCAACATACAAAATAAGTCTTAAACATACCACAGGCCCTGCAATGAAATGGCAAAATAAAAGGAGACTTGTGTGTTAGAATGGGTTAGATTTAAATTTAATTCAGAATTTGTGGTGATTGTGTTATAAAAATAATAGTCGAGGTGACAAAGCTTTCTAAATGTGCTCCAAATTTACAAGAGATTTTTGGGTCTAAATTACAGCAACGAAGAGACCAAGTATTCAAAGCAGGTGTTCACTATTGGGGAAAGAATGAGACTACATTGGAAAGTGACTGAAAAAACAAATCCCATCATTAAGATAAGAGGACAAACCTTAAACATGCTTGATGCAAAAGTATGTGCCATTCTTTTTCCCTCGTCTATTACCTGGAAGAATATCTTGCTATCTTTATCACATTTGCATTGCATTTTCAAAAAAAAAAAAAAAAAAAGATGAGTAAACTGAATTTAAAATCTATTTAACAGTTAAAAAAACAAAGAATAATTTTATAGAAATATTTCCACACATAGATGTGAAAATCATCTAAGTTTCTTTAAGAATTTAAAAAAATAAACTAAGATGTAATACCACAGTGAATGTGAATGGAATATAAAAGCTCCAAATCTCCGCTTTTCATTGTTCACAGCATAGAAAAATAAGACAAATCCGCAACCATTCATCAATCAGCTCAGCTGGATTATAGGCCACCATCTGTGCTTAATAGCATCATTAATACAAAGTTAAAAACCACGACTCCAAATGGCGACGTCTGCTGTGAATGCTTCACCAAGCAGTTTTTTTTCTTCCCCTCAAAGCAGGTACAGATGGGAATGTACTGAAATATCAGTGGTCCATTACCACCAGCAATTTTCACTCTAACGCCATCTGGTAACGGTGACTCTCTCTAACAGTTGGAACGATCAACTTCATTCTTCTTTATGATACCTAAATTACCAGATTATATAGTTACAGGAATCATAACTTGTCCTCTAATAAGCTGACAATAACGAATGAAAACATCTTGTGTGTTCTACACAAAAGGTAGATTGGTGAGTAACAATGCACAAAAACTTAAAAACCAAATTTAATGTATGATCATTTAGAACTGTGTAGACTAGACATGTATTTTTGTCTGTGCTCTATCTATTTTTTTTTATTATTATTATAATTTTTTGGTTGGTGCGAGGTCTAGTGTGAATTCCCCAGGAAGTTTTAGCATAATAGCCTTTAGGTAGGCATCTCTGGCATTCTGCAGTTAGACGTCACAACTTCTACAGGCGTGGCAGAGTGTTTGCCATGTTTTAGGTAAAATTTTAACATGATTAACTTATGGTGCCCTTAACAGAAAACAATATGTGAAGATATTTCATAGTAACAAAAATTACAAATTAAGTAGATCAGGGATTTTACTGTTAACTTCTGACGATTTTTGATGATTTTAGCTTACAGGAAAAGAAAACGTAATCTTAAACCATATATAAAAATAAATAATTAATTAATTATAATACAATGATGAATGCCTACAGAAATGGAATTTCCATGTACAATGCACTAAATAATCTCAATTTCTGGATTTTGGAAAAAGGTTTTTTTCATTTGCATTATATAAACACCTATAAAAGTCCTTTAGCTGTTCAACCTTGTTCTGTCACCCTCACTAGTCTTGTTTATCACTTTATTTATGGAGTTGGTAACAACCTCCTGAAAACAAGTTTTCAAAGCAGGATGTCATCAATTACGGGCTGCAATTGTTGCTTCTTTAGTTATTCCCCAAACTGACCTTACAGAAACAACCATTTGTCATTTCAAGTTTAAGTAAATACACTAATCAATGACTCATTTCAGGAAACTCTTATATAATAATGTCACGTCGTGTTCAAAACTGTGCTAATGATAAAATCCAACATTTAAATTCAATCAGGATATACTCTATCCATCCCAAAGGGAGATTAGATATGTTTATAACTCATTTTATGGATGCTTCTCCAAAGAGTTGTGACAGTCAGTGACGCTTGTACGTAGGAAAGATATGTTGTCGTGGTCAGTATCATACCAAATTTAACAGAAGTAATCTATTCATTTTAGTCATTCTGCATGACTTTGCTGTGCTGGTTTACTGTAAATGTCACAAAATGTCAGTCTAAGCTCAATTTGTTTATCCCTTTCTGTATAGCTTTGGTAAAAACTTCCTGAGCATATGTTTTCAAAACAGTGACTGCAGACAGGAATTATGGCATTGCTGGTATTCCACAGTTTGACGTCACAGCACTCAGAGGTGTGTTAACACGTGACGCACTCTGAAAAACCACAAGCCACAAAGTCTAACTTTTGAATTTTCATTGCTGAACGAAACCTATGCTTGAATGAGTTTTACAAGCAAAACAATAGAGCAGTGCTACTTTTGTGCATGTCTCTGATTAGATAGGGGCACATAGGAGGAAATTTGGCAGTTAAGATACAAACATTTTATCTGCCATTAATTACCCAATTTTTAATGCCACTCTGAGCATCATCATGCAGATTACATAAAATCGTATATCTTATTTTCCGAATCTAAAATTGCTTCGGCTCTGTGCAGCACAGCGGAACATGTGTTCAGTTCTTATGCAGTGAAACATTTGTCGAAATTTTGTTCAGCCTCATTGACTTTTTGGCAACACATCCTCTGAATGGGATCGGACAGTGACCCTGCTCCTCGTTTACAAGCTGTCAGAGACCTGTGAATATGCGGGTATGGGCTAAAGATGACAATGATTATCAAGTGTTCTGTCAATTGCCAGCATTGTGCTGCGGATCTGCTGCCATCAGAGCGTAAATGCTCCTCTGCACACTTGAATGAGAGCTTTGTGCCTGGGCCATCAAATTAAGCTTAGCCACTCACGCGGTAGGGGTGAGTGCATTTTGGAAGCTTGACACTCTGGGAGCACTCTAGTTAAAGCGTCGTAAAATTTCACTTCTCACCAGTTTTTGTCTACTTTATAATTTAAAGTTTCTTCACTCCCTTCAACAGCCTGTTGCTGACGTAGTAAAAAAAAAATAATACAGACCCAACTCAAATTAGAAAAATCCTGAAAGTTGATCTTTTTAAGCGACTAAGTTCAAAATGGAGAACCTAGCTAATACATAGATCCTTTACATAGAGAGTAAAGTATTTCAAGTATTTACAATAATGTAAAACTAATAAAGGATATTTCACATAAAGGTTCAGCAAGGAACTTTTATGTGCTCAAGACTGTTTAAACAAACAAAAAATGTGACTTTGGTTTTCTGCTGGTCTGTTGTGATATTAGTTTCTTTAAAATTAACAGAAAAAATCTTTAAATACATCACATTTTTATGCTTGATGCATTTTACCATTTTTATATCATATCAGATATGAATCTGATATGCAGATCCATATGTGATGTATCTGTATATCAGTTTCACTATAACGTTAAAAAACCTTTAGCCTCTTTTGCTTATTTTAAAGAAGAATGCATTTTTTAAGCTTTCACAAGTGTCAGTGAATCTAATATACTGTAAAACCAAAGTCTAATGGAAATGTATTTTGCTGGAACAAACTTATGATAAATGTACCAGATTAAAACCAGATCATATTTAATTTTCTGGCCCATTAATTGTCCTGGTACATATTAATCACTTCTATGACGGCTTATTGTAAACAGTTTCAATCTAATACCCTCATGTTTCATTTGTTGTCGTTGTCATGTTTTGTATTTGAGGACATTGCTTTGAGCCAATTAGATCCAACAGATTTAAAGAAATGACTGGATAAATTCATTTTATTAATGTGCTGCACAAACTAAAGTGTGTATAAACCTGTTGAAGGTATAATCAACAACTGAAAGCAACCTGTTAAATAATCCACACCCTCCATTTCTAACCATGGCCTCGGCTCTGTTGCTCAACAGCTCCAAAAATAGATTTTTCCTGCATTGCACCATCACCGTGTCACTGTTGCTGCCAAAGCGCTTGACTGGCTCCCTCTGGACTGTCTGACTAGCCTGAACCTTAATCACAGGACTGGATGAACCCAGTACATATTTGGGTGTGATTAGCTGTTCCTCTGAGAATGTATATGAACCAACAATGACCTCCAGTGATTAATTGATTATCATTGGCTCAAGGGAAAAAGATGAGCCTGTGGGTTGCAGTGACTAAAGCAGAAGATCGTTACGATCCTGCTACGAGTTGTCGGTTTTTAGATCAAGGTTTTGTTATTTGTCATTAAGAGCTGAAGCAATAAAAAGTAAATGCTAAAGTTTACCTCGGGATTTGCCAAATTGTCCATTTTATAAGATTTGGCATAAAACTGATGTATTCTTGTTTATTTCATTTATTTATTCTACTACACAGAAAGCACATTGGATGTTTTATTTCTTTTGACTCAAGAAACAATTAACTTGGACAGAAAAATGTCTGGAACAGTTTAATCAGATATTATTAACTTATTATGATTTATGCACTTAATCAATGTGTTTCACTGGAGAGACAAGTGGCACTAAAGCTTTCAGCATTTGTGGGTTAATTCGTCCCATTGACGTAATTACTTATTTTCACTCCCAGACAAAAAATACAAATAAAAAAATGCAAATCTTCATTACCTACAGTTATAAACTGGTGAATAAAAATGCTAAATGGGCCACCAACTAATTACAACCTTACATTAAAAATCATAAGACATATGGTTATTTAAAATAATAAAGACACTATTTACTATATATACACAAATATCCTAATAAAGCAGTTATGTAATATAGCTCCTTCAAGTCTATTTTCCCTTTGAGTATTTGAGCTACACCTTTTGAACACTGAGCTCTGGATGCAGAAAAAAGGTCAGTATGTCACTTCACTGAGTAAAAACAGGATGTTTTATTAGTTGTACGTTGAGCAGAACTAGTAAGCAACTTCCATCACTCTACTCCTGGGACCCTGATAAATAGCTAACATATGTGAGTAGAAAACAAGAGTGTGCCTCCCTCATTAGAGGATAATTCAAACACAAAGAAATGTTTGAAATGTTTGAGGCCTTAATTTTGAGAGCATATAAAAAGCTAGACAGATTTCTTCTATGCAAACAGGGATACCTATTATGTGTCTTTAAAAAAGCAAAAGTAAATCAGCCTTATTGATATTTGTTTTGTCTTTCTATAAACATGTTTACGATGCATCCAAACATCACTCCAAATTTTTCTGAAACAAAGTCCTGACTTCTGTTTTGTACACTGCATGTTGATTGGGAATGAGGATGTAAAATTGTGTAAGTAAAAATAATGTCATGTAGTAGAAATAACAAAAGTCAGATTAATTAAAACGTGGGGCATTTCTGTCATGCAGATTTTCAGTCTGGACAAATTTTAAAGTAAAGCAGTTACTGTGGCTCAGACTGAATAAACAAATCAAACAAAGAGATAAGAGACTGAATATTATGGTTCTGAGTGAAAAAAATACAAAAGTTACTTATCTGGATGAAGAAATCATGTGAGTGACTACATCAAGTTTTCTTTATTTTTCCGAGGCTGCCCTAAATCTCATTAAGGGGTATGAATTATAAAGAAGGAGCAGCATGTAGGAAAGAGCTCTGTGGGGGATTTGTCTGACATTAACCCAGTGAAGTAATTACATGTTGTAGGGAGGTTTGCAGAATGTCAAAAGATCTTCCCCGGAAAGCAACTCATTCGCTCAGCAAACTGGAGAGCTTATACAAATACTTCTACAAATATTTAGATATTTGTCTCACATTTCAGTTTGAATGTGGCCATAAAACAAGCAAATACATGGCATCTAATGGAAATGCTTGCAAATAAGATATCAAACTGCTGGGACATGGATATTTATAACACTGGAGGAGAGACACATTAAAACAAACTGGGGAAAAAAAATGGAAAAACTAAACTAATTTATAAAAGTACTGTGCATAAAAGTTGAGATATGAATGCGAAGACTTTCTGCTTAATCTTTAACTGTGTGTGACTAATTTTCATATTTCCATTCCATTTAATTCAGTATATTTCTCTCTTCCCTTGTTCTCATACACAGGAAGTGCTCTAATTGAACAAAGTTATCCAATGCATTAAAAAATAAATAAAAAATACAGCACAATCACATTTCTACAGTTGTACAGACGTATGTAGAAAAGCAAAACCACAGCACAACAACCTCCATGAGTTCAGCTACTTGATAGGCAATCCTTTCTCTCACCAAGTAATGAGCAACGAATCCTTCAGCGTGTCAAATCCGGCCTTGAATAGATTCATCTATGTTTTCACACGCTGCATTCATTGTCTGGAGATTTGGCTGGGTAAAAGGGTTTGGGTTGTCCATCAAATACCACCAAGCTGAAAGAAAATGTTCAGCAGGAGAGCAAGAGAGAATGCAAGATGAGATGCACATATTTGTAACACATGGTTTTACCATTTACCATGGTTTACTTTCCCAATGAGAATCCAAAAGCTTTGTAAGACACCTGGAAATATTTATGTTGCAATAAGATGACCATGCCCACATTTGTTTACTGAGTTGTTGCTGTTTATTTTGTGTCACGGTGGCTGGGTGTTTGGTGTTTTTCTCATGAGGTTTTATGTTCAATCTTGTTCCACGAGTTTCTGCTGTTCATTGTCTTGTCTGTGGGTTTGTGTTCTTAGTTGTCTTGGTGCCATGTTTTATTTCAATTAGATTACTGTTTTGTTTCCGTTTGTCTACTGCTCAACTAGTTCTCGTGTCTGGGTGTACGTATTCATTACTATCATAGTCTCCCTTGTCTTGGTTTTGTTTCAGCCTTGATTTTCTTCATGCTCCAGTCCTGTTATGTTGTAGAATGTAGAATCAGTGATTCTTTAGTTTCATTTGTGAGGTTTTTACATCTGTTGGTTTGGTGAGCCTTCATGCCAAGTGTTAAAAGTCTGATGTAAGTTCAAATATATTTCCACCATGTCTTGCCTAAGTTATCATTTGCATATTGACTTTTCCTTGCCTTCACCGTTACCAGTCAATAATACAAGACTCTTGTTGTATGAATATAGTGTTATTATGCCCTTAGGAGGACCGTTTCCAATTCCGAATGAAAAGACATGTAAATGAACTGAACTTATATAGCATTTTACACTCATTTTTGACCACTCAAAGCACTTTACACTAGAGTCACACTCACCCATTCACACATATTTATACACCAATCGGTAGGCAATTTGGGGTTGAGTGTCTTGCCCAAGGGCACATCAACATGTGGCAGGAGGAAGCTGGAATCAAACCTACAACCTTCGATCGCAAGACGACCACTCTACCCACACAGCCACAGTCGCCCCCAGGTGGTTGGTGATATACCCACCAACCACCTCATTGGTTATGCCTGTTCAACGACTCCAACATAAATAGTGAATCAGCCAATCAAATTGCAGCGACTTGAGGCTTTTAAGAGTTTCTATGTGGAAAACACAATTTGCTGAATATCAAATGAGAATCATAATGAAACAAAGGTGAGGCATGGTTGTTGGTGCCAGAGGTGGACATATTGAATGTTTCAGAAAGTGCTGATCTACTGGGATTTTTACTTCTTCACTGTCATCTCTTAGCTATAAAGAGTGTGGTCTGAAGAGGAGACTACCGTATCCTGTGAGTGGATGTTGTGTGGATATAAATGCCTTGTTGATGTTAGAGTGTGGAGGAGAACTGGTACACTGATCCATCGCTTTATGACCACAGTATGCCTGTGTTCTGCTGGCTGCTTCCAGCAGGATAATGAACCATGTTCCTGAGTTCAAATCATCCCAGAGGCTACGGCAGACAACAGATTTCAATCCAACTGAGACACTTTAGGATGTAATGGAACAGGAGATTTGCATCATAAATATGCAGCAGACACATCTGGAGCAACTGTACCATGTGAATATATACTGATAACTGTTTCAAACAAGGACAAAGGAATTAAGCCAAAAAAGTCTGTTGTTGAAACCATGACCTGTACTGTGTAAGAGGTGGTAATATGGAGGTCCAGAGGAAGCGTTTAGTCTATAAGAGGCACTGCGGGCCTCTGGTATAGAGCATGACAATGAGTGAAGAGAAGGAGAGATTCGGTGTTACAAATTGTGTCGAGCCATGAAAGTGTTTCTAAGTTTTCCAAATGTGTGGATGATCATATGAGACACAAGTTAACTCTTGCGGTAGGTTTCATTATTTTCTGAGAAAATAATGTCACTCATTTAATACTTTTTGTGTGTAGGAAGGATCAACACAGAACATTTTTGTCAAAAAAAAATCATAAAAAAAAGGATTTGTGGGTAAATCTGGTTTCACTTTAATAACCAGAACAATAGAGCATGAATAAAACGCCTGCCAAAGTGATGAATCACCGTGACGTAAACTGTAAAATTGACTTCCGCAATCATCAGTAGGCTTTTAATTACAGTGTTCTAGAGTAAGTACAATCACTTCAAGTGTCATTTATTCAACGATAATTAATTCATAACCTTTTCAGATATAAGAATACAAAAATATTTATTGAACACTAAAGCTGTGTGCTAACATAATATATTTTATCCTGAAAGAGTAAAATAATAAAAAAATAAATTACTTTGATTTTTAAAATAGCATTTATAAACAAACAATCCAAATTTTATGTGTGATATGTCGGCGGACATTGTACACCTGAGTGAATCTGACAGACACGACCAAGGATTAGACAGCTGTGACCGTGCCACCGTTGTCTGCTGCAACGGTCCTTGTGACATTTAAAAGTCAAACTTTCAACTAAATCTCACCATCACCACACGAAACCTGTCAGCACAGCAGAACCCCCAGGCAGGAGGGGACTGCTGTGAGCCTGAGACGTCACATGGAACACTTTTACTGCGGGTTGAAGAATGAAGGAGCATTTAATTGAGTCAGTTCCCCTAAATATTTTAAAGAGTCAGTATTGCAGCTGCAGAGTTTTAAGATGTGTTAAGAGCCTTTAAAAGTCAGAGTGGGTGAGAGGCTGTGTGTATGCGAGGTTCATTATATGCATGTGAAATCTGTGGGAGGCTGGGGGTAATTAAGGTCGGTGGGATGAACTTCTGACATCATGCTAGACTGTAAAAAGAAGGCAGTCCTCACAAACGGGCCGACTACTTCAGCGAAGAACAGTTCACACTCAAACATAAACAGATGTTGAGAAGGAAGGAAGGAGAGTCGTTTGAGATGACTAGGTTTACGCCTTCCGGTTCAGCATATGCGTAACTGTGGTTAAAAACAGGCGAGTAGTACTGGGTATGCAGCCTACGTGAGCACGTGCGCACATGTGTTCATTTCCTGTTATGCACCTATGTCTCACATGATAAAGCAAAGGAACAGGACGGTTAAGAAACAAGATGGGATCATGAATCCAACACTATATCTAAAGTTGTACAAAATCTGCCACATTATGTTTGTTAAAAAAAATATACCAGAAAGCTCAAACAGACAAAAGAGTAAACTACTTCTTTATGAGGCTACTGTGATTTATCTGTGCAATAAAACATATTTTTAATCAAGAAATATATATATATATATGTTTTTTTACATTATTTTTATTATTCTTAAATTTTCTGAAGATTTTTTTAGCAAAACTTACAACTGTTTTCCACCAAACTGAAGAGTCGCCTCAGTGTTGTGACCAACATCACCATGTAGAAACAGTGGCTCATAGCGGATAAAGTGCTACTGCGTGTGTCATTGTTCAGTTTCACTTCATTCTGCCTAAAAGGAATATGGTGTTAATATCTAGATGAATCTATTTTTAATCAAACTCAAATAATAGCTGCAGTTGATAAGACCTGCATAAAAATATATCAACATATTTTTGTTCAGTTATTCCCACCAGCAGACGTTGATGCTCCAGGGCACGATGGCACCCAGCGACCCTGATAAAACTGTCTACATTAGACAGTTTCTGTCCCTGCATGTTTCACCAGGGGATGTCCAGAGTGTCAAGTGGGGATTGTCTGTTTACATGACCTTTGTGTGTAACAGGCTACCACAGATTTTTTTAACATTATAAAATATTTCACAGCAATAGAATCACAGTTCTGCGCATAAGCTGTTCTACCTATAAGCACACCTGAATGTGAAATCAGTGATTTCATTGTGAAAAGCGCCATCTGACGTACTCTCACTAGTACTCAGCTGTCACATAGTTAACCAGTAATGTTAAATAATTGGAATTTACGCTTTTAAGCTTCATTATAGATTATAAAGTATAGAAAAGACAAAAACAAATAGATGGCATTTCAAAAATACCCAACTTAAAGATGTGACAGGAGTTTTACGTACTACAAAATGTAAATTTATATA
>CAEGAF010070163.1:0-14768 GCA_903067075.1 Micropoecilia bifurca | reverse complement strand
ATTATATTAGTTGTGTTACCACCGCCAGGCCACTAGAGGCAGCAGTAAACCCCGAAAAGATGGGACTAAGGAGTAGAGTTAGAAGTACACCGAAAGCTAAAGAATTTGTTAAAAACTATGAGCTGCCCTTAAGTAAATAAAATATTGAAGTTGAAATACATGCTGAGAGTGAAACTCCTTCCTAAAGGTGAAGATATATCACATATTTAAAAAGAAAATAAAAACGGGAGACCGCGGATAATACAGGAAATAGCGCCCCCTTCATTTCCGGATTGCAATGGTCCCATTTCCATATAAGGTATGAGGCTGACAGTGGTCCGTCCCCGCCCCTTTCTGTTTGCTGCAGCGAGGTGTACTTGCAATGAAAGGGGTTTACAAAAGAGCAAAATTAACAACACAAATAACAAAACAGACAAGACAATAATGTCAGGGTGTTACATAGGAAGCACAAACAAAATGAAAAGCAAATATATCAATAAAAAGTTATCACAACGTTTTTTTCACAGAAATACCGTAGCTTCTAATACGAGCTTAGCTAATGGCTAACCTGACTCCACAGAACCAGAAGAGATAACCCATTAGCTGCTGGCTAATTGTTGCTAGCAGCTAATACCTGCTGGCCTCATAGAGGCTCGAGCTCGGAATGAGCTGAATGGTTGCCACGGGAGATTAAAAGATTTCTGAAACTTTTATGAGATAATCAAGGCAACACTCCAGGTATGTTTTAGATGACGGAATAATAAAATATAAAGCTCAACACAACATATCTAACACTGTCCCTTTAAAACAAGGAGAACGTGTTGTAGCAAACATCAGCCCCCAACTTCTGTTCTCAGGAACTATGTGGACACAAGTGTAAAGAAAACATTGTACTGGTTTCAAATAAACGTAAACAATCTGGGGTACATATGTCAATTATAGAGCCTCCTTTTGCTACAGCTACCTGTCTTTAGGTAAATGTCTCCAACAATTATGTTGCAACTTAAATTTGAACCCATTTCTTCATTTTTGGACCGTAGCTCAAGCTCAGTCAGATCGGAGGGAGAATGTTGGTGAAAATCAGCTTTGAGTCTTGCTACAGATTTACAATTGTGCTTATGTGTGGTCTTTGACTGGGCCATTCAGGTTGGGACTTGAACACAGGACGTTGCTGCAATGCCTTGCTGCTACCAATAGAGGTGAGTAGAGAACAAAAGATTTATACTCAAGTTAAGAGTAGCTCTACTCAAACATATTTTTACTCAAATAAACGTCACAGGTTGCTAAAATGTCCAAGAAGTATTAAAGTAATGAATAACTGAACATAACCAATAATGTAATATTTTAAAATTATGGATTAGGTGCAAAGTCTGATATCTTGGAGACTAAAAAAATACAAATTGATAAAATTATAAAATAAATTTAGGAAGAAACGGTTCTCCAAAACAAAATATGCTAAAACCAGGAGAAATGCTTCTAGTCACATTTACTGTTTACTGTATCTTCACTTGTTCTTCAACAGGTTCAGCAGAAAGAAAATAACACTAATATAGTGAAACTGGTGTACAGACAAGAAGTCTGACATAAACCAACGTGTGTCTGTATCTGGCAATTTTAGATAAAACGTTGGTTCAGTAAAGTTTACTCTAACAAGAGTAGCAAAGCTTGATATTGTTTATGCTCACATAAATGTACATTCCCCCCGCACCCCCCAAATAAGTTACTCAACTAAATATATCTAGTTACTACCCAGCCTGCTTTGTTCTAAACCTTTCCAAAATAATTCTGAGGATGTTTAAAGTCGCCACACAACAGTCTCTTGCACTCTGTATTTTTTTGTCAGGATGGTTCCTTAATTTAGCTCCATCTTCCCATCAACTTTGACCAGCTTTCCTGTCCTTGCTGAAGAATCTCCACAGCATGAGTTTTACATTCTGTTGATATATTTTGTCGTTATCCAGTCATCTGTGATAAAAACACACACAGCTTTTATTACAGCAAAACTGCATCTGAATAAGCTGCAGAGACTTTTAGAAGAAAGATACTTTGTGTTGTAACTTTTTAAAAGGATATATTTTAAAGAAAAAAAATTCAGTGCAAATTTCATCCTAAAAATAAAAAAAAAGGTTAAATTGAATCAAACGGTTGTAGCTGCAGGTCAGATTTGCTGTATTAATGAATTGTGGTCAGGGGCCAAACAAAATCAAAGTGCTGCAAAGACCATTGGGCTAAACCTAAATAAAATGAGTTATCAGTCCAAACCTGAACCCTCAAATAAAAGATTTGATTTTTCTAGATACCTATGCATCTATAATGAAATGATTTATTTCTAATGCTTGACATTTTGACCAGAGGTAGGAAGTGTAACTGGGACACACTGAACATAAGCTCAGCATTTCCAGGTTTCTGCAGCTAGTATTGATCTAAAGTCTCTCCCCAGCTTGCTTCTTGCACACTCCACTTACATCCATACATATTGCTGCAATCCACCCAATAATTGGAAACGACAAACTCTTTAATTATAGCAATAAATTATTTTAATGAAAGACTCATCCAAAGCAAAAAAAATAAAGAAGGCATTCACAGACTAAGAGGATTTCTTCTGTTGAGCAAGTACAGTTGTTTTTTTAACAATATTTCCAGATACATTTCCAAGGTTCAGATTACAAATAATATTAGAATCATTTTTCATAATAATGAAAGCACATTACATTGCAGCCATTAAAAAGTTAACAGTCATCCAAAGAAAGATTACCTTTGTGTTTAAAAATGCATTCCATTTATTTTCACAAAAGACAAAAAAAAAAGTGAAAGTGTGAAAATAAAACTGATACATTTCAAGCTTCTAAACATCAACCCTCCGAAGCTCATCAGCAGCCATGGTCTGGGTGAAATTTGGGAACAGAGCCCCATGATGGGAGAGTAGTCCTTTGTTTACTAATGTAGCTGAGGAGTGCTGGACGAAGGGGGAGGACTCAGGGGTCAGGGGTCAGGGTTCAACAGGCAGGCAGGTAGGCAGGCAGGATTTGTTTCTTGCAGAGGTAATCATTGTAAAGTGCCAAAGAGCATCACACTAGATGAGCCTGAGATTCGTGTATACTGAAGAAACAGGCACCTACAATGTGCATTTTTCTCAATGCGTGTGTGTGAAGGTTGTGTGTAGGTGTGAAATAAAAAAAAAAAAAAGCCTCAGATTCATGTTGGTGTTAAGAAGCTCCGTTACAGACGGACAAGTCCACCAGAGCCGAGGACGTCACATTGAGCGGAGAGAGACTGGAGCTTTTGTTTATTGAGAAATAAGAGAGACGATGAGGTGAGGGGGGGTGGAGGTGAGACGGAGCCAGGATTTAAGGCAGAAGAAGAAGAAAGGGGAAAGGTTGATGAGGTTTTCGGCTTACAGGAGACTAATAAGGCTGAACAAAATGAAGGAGGACGTTATGTCATCATGTCCCAGAGGCAGCAGCAGCACAGCGCCGTCCAGCAGGCCGTCAGGCAGGTGTCCGCCGTGTCATCCCTTCTCCTGTCCTCCACCACATACACTGGAAGGGAAAGGCGCGCAGAAGGTTAGAGACGATGAGGGAGGGCAAAGGAAATCGAGAAAGCAATGGGTGAATTATTTTTATTCCTCTCAAAAGAATAGCCGAAAACCAGAGATATTTCCCTGAATTACTCTGTCCTGTCAGGACTGGCAGCGAGTTCAAGGGTAACCAGGGGCCGATATGATTTCCTCTAATTACATTCCTCATAGGAGGCGCATCTCCATGGCGATACCATAGCAGCTGAGATCCACACTCCAGCAGGAGCAGAGGACTCTTTGTACTGCTGGCCGCATTTAATGAGATTCCAGCGAAAAACAGTCAAACTTTCCTTTACTCCACATGTACAGCAGAGGCTTCCCATCCCATCCAGTCAACAGGTTTTAATTAGAAACATTAGAAGAGAGTGTTAGACATGTATGAAGTGCAGCAGATGTTCACAACAGGAAACTACAACAAAAATCCAACACAGGTGCTGAATAAATGCATCTCCCCTTCCTCATTTGTGTGATTAATCATTTATGTAGAGCAAACCAGTCATCCAGCCTTTAACAGCCTGATCCGCCTCAGGTCAGACCGTAAACAGAAAGCGGCTCTGATAACGATGCAACGACCCGACTAGTGCCAAGGCCAATATTTAACAACTCTTGTCTTGATCTAAATGTCTCACAGCGAGACGCCTGATCAACCAGAGGAAGCGTCTCTTGACTTAACCACTACCTTCTATAAAACGTCTCAATGTTAATTATGCTCTCTGTTCTCTCTGGGATACTTTACATTGAACTTTATGTTTCGCATATTGTTCCAACACTGGGGAACAACTGATGAATTAACACACTTTGATTCTAAACTCAAGCATGAGGATCTCTGACTACCTGAACTCTGTAATCAGTTTAAACGTTTTGGTGGAGCTGAAAGTTATTAATAGACAATCCATAAAACTGTATAATTAAATCTACCTTTGAGATTTTTATTTTTCCGTTTATAAAAACGGAGGAACACCGGAGCTCCAAACAGCTAAATGAAACTATTTGTTTCATTGTTTAACAATGCTTTACCCTTCTGTGACAGATTCAATTTAATGAAGTGAGACTACAGGAATAAATAGAGTTCAACATTAAGCTGAAGGTTAATAATAAGCTCCTGAAGCGGCGCTTCCAAAGCTCTGACATCAAACCTATTAAAACTCAGCGGACTATGTCTAAACACCAGGTGTAAGAAATTAAACACGTCAGCTGAGATAAACCTAAAACGGTCTGCCATGAAAAGCGATCAATGTCCAGTCAGAGTGACGCTGATGGCTACAAAAAAATAAAAATCACACAATCAAGGTGAGTTTAACCTGAATGACAATAATGGGGATTTATGTTCCGTATTTTCCAGACTGTAAGCCGCATGTTTTAAATTTCTCTGGCTGATCATACGACAGGTGTGACTTATTTATCTTTTGACAAATTTTTTGACTTGTGGAACTTGTAGTCTTGAAAATATGGTATATATTTAGGCCTATTTGACGTGTGGAGTGGAGAAAATCCACCAACAAATTGATTCGTAAGGAGTTTTTAAACTCTTTAGCAGAGTGTAAAGATTCAATAAAAAATAAAAAAAGATTTAAAATCTGAATTGTTGACCTGATTTTTATGCTTACATACAGAAGTTAATCTATTTTATCAACTTTAATAGTTTAATACGTACTTGTTTCAGAATAGGGCTGCACTGATTGCAGTTTTACCAATTTTGACCCACCAATTTCAATGTTGGCTTATACCATTTTTTTAGACCTTACACTGTGATAGTCGCCAAGTTGACAACAGTGGGGTGATAATTGTTAACTTAGTAATTTATCAATTATTTTCAGACCTTTGTGGAGGTAAATGAGATCGGTTCCACATGCAACCATCAGCCGATTAAGGAAATCAATCAGTAGGACGATTATTGGTAACCCCTTGTTTCAAAGTTTGGGGTTTAGAAACACTACATACTACAAAAAGCTGTGATGGGTGACTCAAAAAACTAAGAAAGTAACTTAAGAAAGAAAGTAAAGGACAACAAATTAACTGTTGTCCTTTACTTTCTTTCTTAAGTTACTTTCTTAGTAACTATTAAATATTAAATATTGGAGCATTTCTGCCAATATTTGCTCCACAAAGATTGGCAGAAATGCTCCAGGAAACGGTTTGAGTCATTTCCTGTAAAATGGCATGAGTAGCTTTTTAAAATGTAATTTAGCATCTTCAATTAAGCTCCACCCCAAACTGTATGATGGGTAATAAAAACACGTCATCTTTCCTGTGTTCTGCAGATGAGTTGAAACATCCTAGTTCTAATTGCTCATGTTCTTGATCACAATGTTTCAGTCAAGGATTGTTTGTCAAAATTTCTGATTTGAAAAATAAAAATACAAACCACTCCAAGGCTTAAATACATCAACCACTTAAGCTGTTAGAAGAAAATGGAAAAAATGTGTCTTGTATGTAGTCATTTGAAACAGGAACTCTCTATAAAAGGTTAGGCTTTCTGTCTCTGCGTGTATAAAAACTAGAAAAGGTGAGCTAGAGGGCGTTGTGGTTCTGCCATTAAGACGTCTCTGCAGTAGCAACAGGTGCAGTCGCAGGGCCATATTGGTGAGCATATGTAAAATGAGACATGCAGAGCTCCATTCCAACTAATAACGCTGTTGTGACTCGAAGGGCTCCGCAGCAGCGGCGCTCATTAATGCAGTGCAGCGCAGCCTGTTCTGTGGATAACTAAGGGGAAACAGCAGCAGCCTAATGAAAATGTCCCATTTGCCCAAGAAAGTGCAACAAATGTGTAAAAAGGGCCAAACATGCCCTTTAATCACACTAGAGACTAAAAGCTAATGTTCCTGGCTCAAATGTACTGCAGGAATGTAATTTTAACTGAAATCATGCAGGAAAAATAAAAGGTTGGTAATATTTAACAGCCTCCATTACTGATATGATTTATATATTTTTGTTTGTGTCTACTTTACTTTCTCTAGAACAGTCAGCTAAGCGATTACAGAGCATTTAACATGCTAGTTAACTCAGCACTGTGTTTCCTATATCAACCGTATCAAATATCTTCTGTTGACTATTACAATACGTCCCGTATTCACACTATAGAGGGTTTTGCACACCACTCACCTGTGTTTTTTGGGGCTTCCCCATACATGGGTCCAGGAGGGGGTCCGCCCTGCCAGGCATACTGTGGCTGGCCTGGATACCCCTGGAACGGGGGCTGACCTGGGCCAGGATAGGGACCTCCAGGACCCCCTGGACCAGCGGGGTAGTTAGGGTAGGCTGGGTTGGGTTGGTCCATGTTCACTGGGTATCCTTGTGGAGGATAGCCTTGGGGTGGGTAGCCCTGAGGAGGTGGGCCCTGCCCTGGGTAGCCTGGAGCAGAAGGTCCATTGCCTGGGTACGGAGGCGGCTGCTCGAAATTCATCTCTGGGCGGAAGAGTCGCCGTTTAAAAATAAGACAAAAGAACGTTTTAGTCCACATTTAGTGCAAATTACCACCACAAAATTCGGTGTCTCTATGGGGTTCTATGTGATAGGCCGACACATGTCGACACACACGTAAATGTAAAGTGGGAGGAAAAGGATACAAGACTCATCATGTTTTGTAAGTAAATACAGTGAAGCCGTTACTGCTGTATGTCGAAAGAAGAAAACCACTATTAGTCCAGCTCGACGTTTACGGGACTCAGAAAACAGTTAACACACCATCCCCATTAAGAAACACAGTAGTGGCAACATCATGCTGACTTGACGCTTTTCTCTGTCCAGTTAGAGTTAGAAGCTGCAGAAAACTAAAGACCAGGTCCAGTTCCAGAGGGATTTAGCTGGGGTTGCCGTGGTTTACTGTGCGGTCACACAGTAAACAGGCTTTTTATTTAATAAAATACATAAACATTTATGTTACCTTTCAAGTAAAATATCCACATTGCTTAATAATACAAGAACAATGATGTAAACTGTGACATTTCCATGTGTCACAAGAAAATGTGGAATAACTAGTCATTAGAATAAACTTTAGCTCATGGATAGCAAAAGTCTATCCTTGGGACTTCATTACTAATCGAATGTTTCTGATCTCTGATGTCCATTTCTATCTGGTCAGTTAAACACCCCATGCAAAAAGTCACAAACGCCTGAATGGATTGAACTCGTTTTTAAATGTAGCAGGTTTGAAACTGAAATAAAACAAACTCGGCATACAAACAAGAATGCAATAATTTTTCCTTAATATAAAATTTTAACATATCATTATAAAAATAAATGTCCATTGCAAAATTCTGTCAATAATTCCACTCTAAATTCAATCTGTTATCCAATGATGAATTTAGTTGGTACTTACAAGGAATACTTCTTAATCTGACCACAGATACAGAACATGACACCTTGCTGTATCAGTCTCTTGAAGCATGCTATGCTCCAACACACTGGCTGAACATTATTTCCTAGTTTTCTTAAAGGGCCACCACACCCATTTAAACTAATGGCAGAGCCTGAACAGAAACAGTATGCTGCTGCCTATGCTAGGTGCAATACAGGTCAATCATATTGTGGGGTGTGAGTGAGAGAGTAATCCTGAAATGTCTGTGAAAACCCTGTCCTTGTTACCTCTCTGGTTTTTTCCTCCAGCAGAAGTTTTCTTTTCTCGGCAGGTTCTAATTTCTCCTCATGCGAAAACACCCTGAGTCATTGTCCCTGCTGCTGGCCTCCACTCTGATGTCGCCTCCCTTACTTTGCTCTGTTGTAACAAAAAAGGTAACTTCTCTTTCCACATAGTTCTACACAGAAATGAAAAATATTGTGTTTATTCCTGGCAATAAATTACCAGCAAGGGATGTAACATAGATAACAAAATTAGTAAGCTTGTTACGAATATTAACATGACATAACGGTGTGAATTAACGAGTAATCATTTAGCCAACATTATTTGAATCCAACAGCATAACTTGATTCAATTCAAAAAAGATTATTGATCTGCAGGACAAATTAAATGTTGCAACCCGTTAATTCAAAATTCTTCAGACTGTAGATGTTGAGAGATGGTGAGGAAAGATCTCCTGTAGCAGTCTGTATTACAGTCAATTTGAAGAAGCCTCTCACTAAAGATTCTGTCTCTTGAAGAAGATGCTAAAGGTTGTCTATAATTTTCTTGATTTTATGGAAAATCCTTCCTTCACCTCCCTTCACATGTGAATGCTCTAAAGACGGCTCAGACAAAACGCACAACAGATTAAACTGTTGTAATGGATACGTCCTCGGTGTAGTCTGTCTCGGCAGGACCTGGGTACCTGAATGGGCGGGCCCGGCCCCCCACTGGCATCCCCATTGGTGCAGAATCAGAATAAGACTGGGGTTCACACTTCAGCGGCACAATGACCCTTAACGCACAACAAAGAGCATTCTGTTGCTAAGTTAAAAGAGCATAGTCAAAGTTCAGACCCAAATCCAATTACAAATCTGTGGCAAGACTTAACATTTTTGTTGTATCCACCCAGTAAATATCCTGCCAATCAGACTGTTAATTGAGCTATTTGGCAAAGAAAAATGGACCAACATTTCAGACTCTACCTGCTCAGAACTGATTTTCTTCCACTTCACATGTTAACAACTTGGTGATGGTCTGTGTTTAGGAAAATTCTTTTGATAATTAGTGAAACACTGAGTCAATCAGAGAAATGAGCATTTGTCTTTAGGTATTTATTTTTGAAAAATCAGAGATCAGGCTAGAGAGAGATGGAGAAGAAAGAGGAAGAAGAGGGAAGAATAAGTGGAACTTACAATTCTCCTTTCATATCTTTTCAGTCACATACCTGAAAAGAAAAACATCTCTTCTGAAACTCCTGTTAACAGCTCCATAAGAAACTGGCTCAGGAACCTTCATTATCAGTTCAGTCTTCCCAGTAAATACGCCAAGGTTTTATTTTCCCAGACATCTGTCGCATCAAATCCCAATAAAATACAACTTAGAGTTGTAATGAACCAAATAGTCAGCAATAATATACGACACAAAACTACTAGCTATTATTTTTTGCAACTACACTTGTGATATATTAAAATACTGTTTTTAAAAAGTCTGTTATAACTTCAAGCATTCTTATGCAAGACTGAGAGAGACATGATTCCACCTAGACCTACATTCTGCTGTAAACAATGGGAGTAGAGCAAACAGGAGTGTCAGCTGTCTCTGTTGCCCTTTCTTCCTGTAGGATGGTTAGGTAACCTCCAGAGACACATTAGGTAATGAATTCTCCTGAGCCCAGATGAGACATCCTACCATTCTCAGGAAGGGACAAAACTGATAAAACCGTTTCCCAGCACAGGAAAAAGTACACATTATGATCACCGACTACCTTTTCTCTGATCAGTTCGTTCCTGCAGAAAGAAAACTCAGCCACATGCAGCAGAGAAAATCCCCGCAGATTGTTTTCATGACTGCAGAAGGCGTCTCACAACTGCACCAGAGATAAGTACCATTAGCTTACGCTTCACAGAGACTCCAGCGTACAAAATGAGGCTGCTGAAATGAACCATAGGGAACAGAAGAGAGTTAAAAAAAAGAATGTGACCATAGACGGCCTTCGCCGGTTGCACTTTCGCACCTCATTTTCCCTCTTCGTTCACACACAAATGTGAGATCACACATTTCGCATTACGAGAGCTGTGTGAAACGTGCAAATGAGGGAGAAAACTCGAACACGATTCCAGGTAAAGCTTTTAATGTTTAAGCTTTTCTGAGTGAGTTCAATAAATACCTGAAGGTTTTTCATTCCACTTGAATGAAACACCTTTGCTCGAGTGGAACGAAGGTTGAAGGCAAGTGGATTTTTATAGCCACCATGATGTCCGCCGCCGCATTTATGTACAACATTAACAATGGAAGAAATGGGGGTAGACGGAAATCTGAATCTCTGCCTCTCCTCCTGGGATTTGTTCGTCACATTGTATGTACACTATAAACACCTCCTGGTTATCTTATCCACCTGCTTTCTGTGTCAGGAGTTACATAAATAAAGATGCTGAAAGAAAACCTCTTATTCATGCTTGTGTATTTGTTTTCTCCTTTGGAAAAATTAACACTGCCAATATTTGGGTCAAAGTACAATTTCCAAGGACTCCTTACATATTATCAGCAACTAGTTTTATTGTGGCTGTTGGAAAATGTGCCAAGATGATTGGTACAATACATGCTTATCTCTTAAACACGGTACGTTTGTGAAACATGAACTGATGTAATGGAAAACAGGCTTCGCAGCATGGTGCTTTATAATCAATGTTTGGTGTTTATAAGATACAAAACAAACATTTTTAACATGATTAAATTTCTTTTATAGGTTCAAAAAATTGTAAATCATCACTGTTACACTAATGTTGTCTAGAACATTTATAAATTGTTGTTTTGACATTGATTGGAGATACACAACCAGAACATTGGAGTTGATTACCAATCTCTGACGTCAATCCAGATTTCTCTATGAAACTATGATATGAAAAGATAAAATCATACAAAATATTCTCTCTAGCCTTTCTGCCTATGAGCATTCATTATATATACACACTAGGAACCAAAGGGATTTTTAGATCATTGTGTACAACAGGGTTTTACAAAATGAGTCAAACTGGTGTTAGCATTTTATATTAAAAATAAACACATCTTAGCACTCCTGGCATTACTAAAGCAGTAGTGTATGTGTGTATTCCCATGCTTCAAACTATTCTGATACATTTAGCCTTTATATTATTTGCTAGCCTTAATACAAGGTTGACACTAATTTGTACACTATGACTATGTTTTTCATAGTCTGAAATGCTTCTGAATGGCTAAATTTGCAAGGCAAAGCTGTAGGAGCCTTCTTGCAACAGCTGATGAGCACTTCTTCAGAGATGTCAAGTTTGCAGAACCATTTGGATTTCATGGGTAGTTTAAATGAATTGACGGTTTACACTACACTGTGTACAACAAACTGTGGATTAGCAGAAAAAGTTAACCTCTTAATTACCTTATATTGGCTAAAACATACCAGAATCCTTAATTCAAAAATATAGCTTGTAGAATTTACACACTACACATTAAATGCTGCCAATCGCTGCATTCGACAATCTGTTATTTCTGTAAACAGAAGAATAACACATCATTCGGGACAGTGGCGTCCCTAGCAACGGTGCCCCTCTTACCGATAAGCGGTCACAAGATTTTTACCTTATGGTTTATATTGTAATTATCCATCTGCAGAGTAATAGTGATGGTTAAATAAATAATTGTAACTTGTTACAGGGAGGAACAAATTCCCTGTCTTCTACCACCAGTGTCTTAGATCACGTCTCTAGCGCCACGACACGAGTTTGTTTGTGACACAAAAGACTAGATAGGTATCCATATTGTAACATCATATATGATAAGTAAGGTTTCCCATAGATACATAGATTGATTTCTTGTCGGCTTCATAAAAAAACAAAACAAAACAAAATATCAAAACGCGCATGACCGAGAACGATTAGTGATGGACAGATTTATACACTAAATGACGCAATTAATAAAATCAGTGAAAGTCTCATCTTGATCAACATTGTCTTAGAATAAGATGGGGTTTTTTTAAAATGCTGATATGAATATGAACGTTAGACTCACACACACATCTTTTTGACAGTTATCTTACTCCATACAAGGGCACCTTGATGCTAATAACAAGCACAAGTCAACATTTCAGCACCAAAGTGATGCTGGAAAAAACCACGACCTTTTACCAGTACATTCCTGCTTTCACTATGCCAACAAGTCGAATGCAGAAAACAACAACAAAAGAAAGAAAGAAAAAACTGATAATCTTCTGGTGTTGGATTACAGGATAAACACTGAGGTGGAGTTTCATTCAAAAGAAAGGCCATAGTTGGTCCTCGATGGCCGGCATCCTGCATGTTTTAGTTTTCTCCCTAGTGGTTGTAACAATCTCCTCATCAAGTCGATGTTCCTCTTAGGCCTTCTAATGAGTCATCATTTGATACAGGTGTGTTAAACCAGGGAGAGAACTAAAACCTCCAGGACCGACTTTGGACACCTCTGCCCTAATGTCTTACACCAATGAGGATCTATGCCAACACTAAAGTTTGTCTTTAGTGTTGGCACTACTGTTTTGTGTCTTTTCTTACATAATTCAAGTCAAGAATATGTTGTAATGGTCCAGAAATTAACTGAAGTGATTTTATTGAGCCTATTTAAGTCCAGACTGAGAGCACTAGAAAGGACTTCTTTAAATTGTGACTATTTTTAATAGTTATTTGTACGCTGTTTTAATTGTGTAACTATTTGCAATTGACTTATAACCTTTGCTGCCTCTTAGCCAGTACTCTCTCAAGAACAGTTAAGGAGTTTTTAATCTCAGTGGGACTTAACTGGTTACAAAAAAAGATCAAATAAAATGAATAAATAAATTTGGTGAATTCATTCAGTACTCAAAGCACTGCTTTGTGTTTGCGTATGTAATCTACGTGACTGGTCTCTCATTCATTTGCATGGGTGTCACCTGTTTTATGTCTTTCCACTCTGAGCAGCAGGTGTCTGTGGGTTAGCTCGAATCATGTTTTCACAACACAATCTTGGTGATAAGATCACAAAAAGACACATACACACAGGGAGGAAAGTTCATCTGGGGGATCTTTGAAGCCATCTGGAATAGGCCCAGTCAGTTCCAGTTAAATATAGCCAATTCAGCTATTTCATAGAGCAGCCATGAAATAGCTGCTCTATTTCATGGAGATTTCCATGAAATAGAGCAGCTACTGTAACTTAGCAGCCCATGTTTTCTTTTCCCAGTCTCCAGGGACATGAGGGAACAAGGTAAGCTGTGTTTCAAGACAGCCCTTTGGAGCTCATTAGGAGGAATCACCGCAAATATTTTTCATACAAGTGGGTGAGCACATTTCACCATTTTCTCACTCACTATGGGTAAGCAACTAATAAAACATTTAAGACAAACAAAACCAAGATACATTATATTGTTCTGTTTAGCTGCTTAGCAACACTAATTTGACTGAAAATTGCTAAAATGTGCTTATTTAATGTCTCCATACCAGCTTCGTCTGTATTTCTAGCCAATAATCATATGTATGACTCGTATCAAATATTAAGCTAGCCTGTCAATATTGGACATGCGTAACACGGCACATCCAGGCCATAACCTTGCCCAGAGGTTCAAATTGAAAAGGCTCCTAAGCACAAACATACTGAAGTTAACGGAAACAATTAACCGCTTACCTTGAAACAAAACGGCTCGGATATTTCTATGAGCGCAGTGATGTTAGCTTAGCAGCAAACTCGCTCTCCGGTGCTGTTTTCTTTACTATTTTTACCGCAATGATCGACCCGCTTCTGAAGCCCAGTGCGTACAGCCGTAGCTGGACGTGACGTCATTTAGAAGGGCGTGTCTAATTATAATAGGAAAAAAAAAAGCTCTGAAAGAAAAAGCAGATGATTGGCGGTTGACACCAATAGACACGGTCGTTGGTCACAGCGTCCAATCAAAAACGAGAAAGAAGAAACTGTGACTCCTGATCATTTGACTTGATGAAAGATTAAACAGACGCACTTCCACATCATCCAGTGGATGACGAAGCAACACGAGGGGAGGAAAGAAGCTGAGATGAGTGACTAATTTGTGTTAATTAGTAGAGGCTCAGCTTCTTGCTTTTACATTGAAATATGAGGGTAAGAGAAATTTGGCATCAATTCCTTCATTAGTATTTTTGACACAAATTTATCCACTTAAATTAAGTGGATTATCCACTTAAATTGCTGAAAAGTGACTTGTAAGTTCACTTGAAATAAGGCAAAACTAAGTACGACGGAGAAATATGGCCATACAAAAATATATATTGAGAATTGATAGCACTACGAGAATGAAACGCAACTTATGTTGGACATTGGAAAATTTAAAACAACAATTAAGCATTATCTTTGGAGATTTTTTAAATGCCTAAAATGTGTTCTGTAAACTACGGAAGAGGATTAGGGCCACCGGAAGAAAAAAAAAGAATTCTGACTTTATTCTAAAGTCAGAATACTGACTTTAATCTCAGAATTCTGATTTTACATCCATCCATCCATCCATTTTCTTTTGCACCCTTGTCCCTTGGAGGGGTCGGGAGGGTTGCTGGTGCCTATCTCCAGCTGACGTTCCGGGCGAGAGGCGGGGTTCGCCCTGGACAGGTCGCCAGTCTGTCGCAGGGCAACACAGAGACA
>CAEGAF010070159.1:0-42062 GCA_903067075.1 Micropoecilia bifurca | reverse complement strand
GTCCCGTTGGCCCCGGCGCGGGAACTGTGCAAATAAATATTTTTTTTTTTTGTTCTATTTTTTTTTTTTTTTTTTTTTTTTTTTTTCAAATCTTCATCTCAACTATTTCCAGGTGTTTAAAGAGAGACACGGAGAGGATCTTTAAAGCGTTCACTGATTGCATTTTAGTTTGTAAAACATCCATTGAGAGGGAAATCTTACATTCAAGTGAAACAGGTTCAGTTTGGTTGCGTTTTTTGGACCTTTTCCCAGTCATCTGGTCACTGTATGGTGACATGCGTCGGTACACTCTGTGCAAAATGCCAGAGTTTGCTGTGTGTGTGGATGGTCTGAACTGTCATATCAAGGGGCTGGGCACAACTGATCCTTTCTTGCATAATCTGATGGGTTTGGATTAGCGAAACGCTTATCATGTGTATGTGTCGTTCCTTTCACATCAACCCCCCCCCTTCCCCCCAATGTTCACATCTTAACTCCACTCTTCACACATAAAAAAAAAAAACAAAAAACATGCAGGCTCTCTGTCCTGCAGGGAGTGATGTTGCCTGAAGTGACTCGGAGCCTGTTTGTAGGAAATAATGAAAAAAAGAAAAATGTCTGCATCTCTCCATCTAGACTGCACAGAGTAACAACAGAGGGGATAATTAAACACTCATGCAATTTCCATGCAGTGCATGCTACATCTCAGCCCACTGCAAAGTTAATTTGGCATTTCCCCAGTTGTGCTTTAATGACGAGGTGTGGAGTTTTAATAAACCACACTGTGTGTGCTGGGTATCGATTCCCCCCTCCACACTTCTGACCTGCGTGGTTGCTAAAGACTCAATTCCAGATTACTTTTAAACTTATGATTTGCCATGACTGTTTTCATGTGTCTCCAGTAGACACAGGAAGCTGTGTTAAACACGAATCAGAGTTGGGGTGGTGAAGTTTCTGCAGAAATCAAGTTTAGACTTACAAAGACTGACTGAAATAATAATGCAAACAAGATGCAGAGACCAGACTTTTCTTAATTCAGACTGTTTTATTTATTTATTTCTTTACTTAATTTTTTTTATTTTTTTTTTACCAAAAAAAAGGAAAGTCAGATTTCATAACAGAAAATATCAATTTCAGATGTTTGTTTCCCTAAGGACTGTATCACCTAAGAAAGGAGACCAGAAAAGTGTTTTGATGCAGGTAGTAGTTTTTGTGTTGCTGAATTAGGATTGTTGCAAAATATGACCTTTAAATTTAAAGATGCAACAGAATAAATCAGAGCATAATTTAGCTAGCTAATTATTTTCAATAATTTTTCAATAAAAAAGAAAAAAATTAGGTTGTAGTCTCACAACACAGAGTGTTATTTAATCCAGGTTTTAGTTTCTATTCATTTAGATAATTATGGGTTACAGTTAATGAAAACTTGAAGTTCATTTCTTTCGAAAAAATGAAGATAAAAGACGGTTGGCTTTCCAGTTGTCCTGACAACCTACTCAAGGATGGTTACTCAAAAAAAACGTCATTGCTATAGAAGCTGAGTCTTCATAGATTGCCTTACATAATGGAAAGTTAAGTGGAAGGAAACAGTGGTAGGAAAAATAAATCCCACAAGCTATAGAAATAACCACAGCAAAGCTCAATGGAGGGTTTAGATGGTGTGAACTCAGCTGGAGTCACAGCTTCAGAGCCACCATGCTCATATGTGTCCAGGACATGGACTACAACTATTTCATTCCTTTTGCATTTAAGACACTGCCTAATAAAAATAACTTTCATCTTTAACTTTAATTTTCTAAAATATCAAATATCAATCTATTGAGCCTCTCCTCAATATACACAAGATCGGCTGTGTTGATGTGTTGCTCCTGATAAGCATCAGTAATGGGAGGCTGGAGAATCCGAATGTTCCAGGAAGGCACATGAACGCAGTTCACTTTTGTTTTAGGGACTGAATGACCGTCGGTATGATTTTTGCGTTTGTATCGCAAAAATCAAAAACACCTTACCTTTAAAGGTAAAAAAAAAACATGTCAACATACATGAAACACAAGGCAGCTCAGGACCTTCTGTAGACACAGCAGTTCAAGCATGTTACAAAAAAAAACAACAGCCAGACATCTGATTGAAGCATCTTCAAATGAGACTTCACACTCCCTCTCGCACCTTCCCTGTCTGCCTAGACCAGAACTGTCTGCAACGTCTCTGCAAGAGAGGCAGGTGTCTCTGCTGCACTGAGTCCTCCTTATGTAACACGCTTTAGCCGTCTGCCACAAAGCAAACAAATCCAAGGGCCCACCGATGACTGACTGATGCCATAAAACCACAGTCACACATGCACTAACCGAGGAACATTTTTTATTTTCCCCACTCCCCCCCTTGAGTCATACAGGCCTATAAGGGGACCAGATCATGAGCCAATGCACTTTATTGATGTACTTTATTTCCAGACTTCAGTGTAATCACGACTTTATGTGGGAGGCGGCGAGAGAGGAAGGACAACATAAAACAAGAAATGAGGGAGAAGAAATCTGAAAATAGGCCTGTGATTAGAAAAGGAGGCCAAAATATCAGCCTTTTGCAGAAGACAAACCTAAACAGAAACATGATTTGTTCCTTTTCCTCATCCTGTTCTCTCTCATCTTTGCAATTTCAAGCCTAATTCTTCAGTTTCATAACAGCCATCCATATCCATCTGGGCTATTTGTTTACCGAAATCAGGTGTGTGACATCCTCCAACAAAGCAACACCCCTGCTGTGAAATGCAAATTGATATTTTCTGTTATGAAATCTGACTTTTCTTTTTTTTCGCCCCCTCCTCTGTCTCCATCTTCTACCTGCTTGTCGCACTAGACTGTCCGTCATGGCTTCCCCTATCAGCCGTCGTCGATGGCTTTCGACCCCGTGCAGAAGATCCTGGCCATCGGTACCCAGAGTGGAGCTCTCAGATTGTATCCTTTCATTTACCTTTTGAACTGTTGCAGAAGTCTGTGCCCTGAGGCGGCAGCAGGTAAGCGAGCGAACATCAGAGCTGCCACAGTCTGAGGCTGATGGACAGTTCTGCTGCAAAGGTCTTGAGTAAGCTTTCATTTTTATGCGTTTTGCTTTTAGGAGAGAGACTTTCTGGTGACTTCAACCATGAGTTTTTGCAGACTTTCTATTGGTCTAGTTGCTTTTTTCCTTTCAGTTTGACCTGGTTTTTCTCATTTTTATCCAAGCCCAGGTGTGTTTTAGCACTTGTTCGTGCCCCTTTGAACTTTTTTCACATTGTTTCATGTTGAAACCACCAAGTATCGATGTGTTTTATTTGCGCAGCGTGGAGGATTGTTATTGTTGGATCAACACGGGTCAGTTTGTAGCTCAAAAGCTAAAAATTACAGATATAATAGATATAGTTCCAGTTGTTAGATCAGTTCTCTTCAACTTCATTGCCCCCATTGAAGAAAAAATATCATCACAGGCCACAACTACTTTACAGTGGAAATGATGTTTTCAGTATGATGTGTAGTGTTACTTTTCTACCATTCATATAGTTCTGTGAGCATCTTCTTTCACATGTTTGCCACATCCTGAGAGGGCTTGTGGGAAACCTTAAGTAGGAATTCTTATGGCTTCATTTTAACAGTTGGTTTCTACTTGTTGCTCTTCCACGAAGGTCATGTTTGCCGACTGCGTGATTAATAGCTGTCCTGTCGACAGATTCTCCCACCTGAGCAGTGAATCTCTGCAGAGTTATCACAGGTTTCTAGGCTGCTTCTGTGATTGATGCTCTCCTTGCCAAGTTTGTCAGTTTAGGATTTGCTGATGTGGTATACTCTTTTCATTTTCAAATGATAGATTAAGCATCTCCATGATATCATTTAGTAACCTACCACTTTCTTTTAAACTTCTGCATGACTTTTTACTGACTCCCTTGCTGTGTTCTTCGTCTCTATGTTGCTTTCTACTAACATTCTCTAACAAAGCGAAGTGCAAGTGGATTAGGTACTTCATGAAAGCAATTGGCCGCTCTGGTTTGCATTTAGGGATAGCAAAGTAAAAGAGGAAAATGCTAATGAATAGCACACACTTTTTGTTTTATTTGTAAGGAGTCTGTACACATTTCTGTTTTTGCATTTGTGTGCTGCACTTGTCAGCTGTGACTGCTCTAAACTGCTTTAATAAAAAAAGGTTAGTATGGTAAAGACTTTTCAAAACCATAGATAATTTTCCCTCCTGTTTAAAATGATGCACCATTTTATGTTGCGTAACCGCAGAACATCCTGGCAAACAACTCTTAGGTTTATGGTTACAACCAAACAGAATGTGAAAAGTTCAACGTAGTAGTGTGTGTGTGTGTGTGTGTGTGTGTGTGTGTGTTGCACCTGTTTTTTGATGGGTTTTGGATGAACAGCTCTGCAGAGCATCTGCATTTTTGAGTCTCAGTGGTAGAGGAATTGTAAATCTGCAGACCTCCCATACCGTTAAGATAATCATGTAGCACGGCCTTGATGAAATGTGTTGCGTTATACCAACTCTGCAGTGCTACTTTACGGGGGCCTCTTTTCCCCTACCGACACTGCTGTTGACCCGTTCGTTACATATTTCAAGTGACCGAGTCCCGTCATGTCCTGCGACTCGCCACAAGTGCACCGCTGTCTTGCAATATGAGGACATTTACGCAAGCAAGCAACAACAGCTTGCCATGAAATGACACCGCGGGGAGTCATATAGCTTCAGAGAACGCCTGCGAGCGAGCCTGCGTGAGGCCACCTTTACAGCTCCTCCATGTGTTCCTCTGCCTGTCCAACAACCCTTGCCAGCTCATTACTGTGTGATGAAGAGCCGTCCGCCTTGTTGTCTCTCCTTTTCTACCTGCTGGCAGCCGTGCTCATGACTCAGTCCTCACCTGTGCTGCAATCGAGAGGATCAATAGCAAAGATTCTCTCGAACAGTCTCCAGAATCACAGTTCCAGCTGAAAAGAAGTGTAATATAGCCAGAGCAGATTCACACGTATCAGTTGACAGGCGATGAAATGTCCGTGCTGGTGCATTTGCAGGAACTGGAGCATATAGACTTAATAGGGCTTATCTCTTACATGCTACTACATTCTTCCCCGGGATAAGCAAAGAAAGGCTGCAACCAAGAAGTCTGGCACCAATCAGCTTGGAGATCAAAATGCACCCCTCCCTTCAGATTATCCTCGGCTGGGATCCTGCTGGGGAAAGTGGTCGCTTTGAAATCGAACGAAGGAAGGAATGTCTCACGTTTGACTGATGTGGATCAGATAATTTTATCAGTCAGACGAAAGAGAAATGGGAGGCGTATATCTGCTCCTTGATGCTCGTCCTCCTCTGTTATTCTGATGTTTAGTCAGCCCTGACGCTTTATCTGATGCCACTGTGACATTGAAGAAGGGGTGAAATGGAGGCTTCACAACTCATAAGTCTTGCATTGCTGTATGCTTTGTTACTAGATAGTTTTGTAGTTTTGGCTGGTTGCGTCCCCTCCAGGGAATCCCGTGCTTCGTGAGCATTTCTGTGCCTGGGCGACCTCCCGGACATTTGGTTGCACCACTCTCCCTTTGGAGCATTTACAGGAAGCGCAGATCAGAGGCCTTAGCCTGGCAGTGCAGCAGAGAGCTGAGAATTACAGCAGAAGCCAACGTGTAGCCTCTGAGGAGAGGCCTGATCTGTTCACACCACAAAGCCAACGGAGGCTTTGTGGCTCCTCCACGAAACGGTCCCGCGTTTGATGCTAGCCTCCGCATTTGCTTTGTCCTTCATCAACCGGCTGGAAAAAACATCTGGTCAGCAAGACGACATGAGTTTGAGCTCAGGCTGAGAGAAGATGGAGAGGTGGGGGGCAGGGGGGAATGAGAGGTCTTGAGAAGGCAGGCTATCCCTTTTTCTAGAGCTAATGGCCAAGAATAGAATCCTTATTGATCTGTGTGTGGTAATGCACTGAGTCAGATATGCCCAAGTGCATACACACACTTTATCACTCTCTCCCTCTTGCTCGCACGCCGAGTCAATTGTTTTCAGCACAATATATCCGCAGTAAAAAGAAGTCATGAGTCTTAGAAAACAGGTTCTGCTGCACAAGCAGTCACCTCATATTAGCTATGCGGTGATTTAACTGTGTAATTGTAAAAAAAAAAAGCAAAACAAAACAAGCAGGAGCAACGGTGCTACATACCAAGGCTATGGCGTTTCCGTTTAAAGGCGGAATAGCAATAAACAATAATAATAATGATGAAAAAAACATAGAACCCATTTGTTTATTGGTCCATTCTGTTCTAGCCGAAATGAACAGAATCCGTATTCCTCGGAAGGTTAACCAGATCAGTGAAATGAAGTAAATGTAACTGGCATACAAGGAACATTGAAGGCCAGCTATCAACATACATTACCTGCTTGATGGAACGTCTGACTTCATTACTTAGGAAGCATCAACTAATCTACAACTGTGCAAAAAGCAAACAAAAAAGCACCGTTAACATTTTGTGTAACAGTTCTTTTAATAAAAAAAGAGATGCAATTAGTTCATGCATTGTTTTTTTTCTATAAGTAAGTTGTTTTTTTCTTTTTTTCAGTTTTTATGTTGTCAGACACAATAATCATTTGAATGTATTTTTTATTTGCTCGTCCCATCTTTAACTAATTTTAAGATATATTTGAATAGAAACACTTTACTGCAGCAAAGTAAAACTGAAGATATCTGTGAGAGCAAATATTTTCTCACAGGAGAATCTTTGTAGTAATGTCCCTTTCTTGTCACTGAATGCATATTTCAGGTCAGTAAAACTAAATGGTTATAAAATAAATGTATACGAGCAACAATTCTACAAGTTTTTAATATAAATATTGACCAAGTTGTTTTTTTTAATGATAAACTACAATATAATTATCATTGGCATGTTAACTGGCCAAGCTCTGTTTTTAATGAGACATTAAAATATTAACTAATTTTAACAGTGACTCAGAATTTATATATAAAAAACAACTGAATATTTAATTCTGAGATCAAGCTCTGTTTTTGTCTTCATTTTGGGTTTAAACTTATAATGCTAAAATTTTGGCCCTAGCATAATTGAATTGGGAAGCCTAGATAGTGGAGTTGCTGTTCAGACTAACACTTCAGATGCACTACTTGTGCTTCTTCTGTTTTAACAGCTGGTGTCACTATTGAGCAAATTTACCCCTTTTAAGTGGGGCCAGAAGAAGAGTTCAGTAACATCTTAGTTTGAATTTAGCAGCTTATATTTAAAGCCTTAAACGTTCATTTGACATTTGCAAACAGTATGAGTTATTTTTTTTTATTTTTTTTACTTCAGAGACAGGGAGGCATGTGGAAACTAACTCGCTCACTCTTTCTGGAACCTTTTCATTAAGTATCAAAGCTCAGTTGTGCCAAAATATATGAAGTTAGCTTAGACTTAGAGTGTGAGGTCTCTCACTGAGCACTGGCGTTAGGGAAGTTGGTACCAGCTTCTCAGATTCCCAGTGTTAATCTATAAGGAGCAGAGCAGCACATGTGTAATATTCTGCTTTTTGCTTATGATACTTTTGATGTAAAAACCATAAAACTGGCATTTTTATTCAAAATAATCTTATACCAGCTTCTGCCTATCCTTGGTTCTGTAATCCTTGTTGTTTGCAGATTAAAGCTTCTCATTGAATATTTTTTAAGACCTTTAATAAATTTCATCAGCTTACGAAAAATAGGGAATTATCCATTTTCTGCAGATGGTGATTGGAAAAAAAAGACTATGCTTTATTTTTCTCTTGGAGGAACTTGCATAATTTTCATGGTTTTGGTCAGAGACATGAATGTTTTTAGCATTTTAACATGAATATGCAGGGTTTTTTTTGGGCGGGAGCTCTACAGCTGTGTGTGACAATATTGCTGATTCCCCTCCTTATTGGTGGTGGTCAGAGGAAATGGCAGCACCATAACTCAGAGGCGCCCAGGCAGTGGGAGACATGCAGATCAATAGATCAAATTGTCAGTCTGTGCTCTTTTCTGATTATCTCATCGACAGACTCAAGACATCATAGCTCTCACACACCCAAATGAGGGCGACACACATTCTTACTCACGCGGATATTATTTCAGAGCTGCTAGACGGAACATCAGTTTGTCTTTATGTGGACAACATCAGTGGATGAGTTGCACAAGCGTTAATGAATTTGCACGCAAATAATGCGGGCTGCACATGCACAGAGATGTTGGCGGAAACATGTTTGCAGACTTATCTCTGGACACACACCGGCAGGATAGTCTGATAGTCGCCCTGTGCAGCTTCATGCTGCAGCAAGGATTGACTGTGACATATCTTTATCATTAATCTTCCTTCTGATTCACTCAGTATCTGTGCTCCCGTTCAAGCTTTTTTTTTTCTTTTTCACCCTGCAGTTACAAGAAAACCTCACTGAGATGTGAGCTCCCTGACTGGACTACAAAATGGGAACAATTTCTGGTGTTAAAGCAGGAAATACTCCCGACCACATCGGTCAAGATACTGTCTCTTTAATATGGATCCATACGAGGTTTCCTGTGAACAATATTGTATTTAAATTTGTTAGTAAAACCCTAGAATTTTGGCACCAGCACTTTTTTTTGAGGAATTTTGTAAGAAAGATCCACTTTATTATCAGTGTTATTAAAACTGCGATGTATTAGCTTTTATTTGTTCTTGCTCGCTCTCTTTGTTATAGTAATCATGACTTATTTAATTTAGGATCAAGCATGATATAAAACAAAGTTTGTGGAACAGCAGTTTATTTTGAATTAGAAAATGAATAGCTTGAGGTAACTGAATGTCTATCATATTTTGTATTAATAATTAGCATAGTAAACATTACTAAACCAGCAGTTTGTCTCAATATGCAAGTGTTGATATATTGTAGAACATATGACTTCCTGTTAAATTGCTTCTGGCATCTTCTAACTATTCCTGCAACTCATTTTGAAACAATTGCAAAAAACAAACAAACATAAAAAAAACAACTATCCATCCATCCATCCATCCATCCATTTTCTTTGCACCCTTGTCCCTTAGAGGGGTCGGGAGGGTTGCTGGTGCCTATCTCCAGCTGACGTTCTGGGCGAGAGGCGGGGTATGCCCTGGACAGGTCGCCAGTCTGTCGCAGAAAAAAAAAAAAAAAAAAACCAACTAACTTTGAGTTTTTGTTCTTAGCAACTGCATCCACACCAAAGAGCGTATATTGAATGTGATGTAGTAGATCTTGTGTGTAGTGCCTTTCACTAATGGGAAAACATGTTTCCTCTTTTATATTTTCAACCAAAAGGGCGCCAGTGTGAGCCATACAAAATGAAAACTGTTGGATTCACCAGCTAGTTTCTCGTGTCATTTTGTTGTTTTGCTTTTTGCACTGGATGTTTTGTGGCCAGTGCACCACAGTTGCATAAAGTGCAGGGGTGCCCTTAAATGAATGCCTCATTAGCAGAGCTCTGCAGAGCTGAATGACTGGCTGATGAGGAATTTCAGCCATTTTGATTCAGCTGGGGAAAGGATGCATGTTGCATTGCGGGATTTGGTGGTAACTCTTCAAGACTAGTTTTCGTTTAGTGCGACATACAAGTCTAAATAAGTGACTAAGAAGTTACTGTTTTACCCAATCTGATGTTAAAGGCAGCGCCGTAGTTTATCAAATGGGGTGGGCAAGAAGATTGGCTGGTAAAATTGGAGAGGACGAGGGGATAGATGTTCATGTAGAAGAAACATGCTGTGATGCCTGTCCTTGGCTTTCATGTCATTTCAGTGCACATCTGCTTTGCACCATTAATGGAACTCGGGATGTTTGTCTGAATTGAAGGACTGCTAATCAAAGACCCCTTGTGTACTCTGGTTTCATCTTTTATACCCTCTAAAGGTACTCAAGAGCTTCTATTCTATACTTCCTTTTTTTGTAGATATACTGGGGCTACAGCTTTTTTTAGGAGGTTCATAAACGGGGAGGGGATAAGGAAGACATGAAGTAATGGTAGAGGTCAGCAGTCGAACTTTGTACAGCTTCTTCAAGGTCAAATAAGCTTTGATCTAATTCTGCGTCTGTGCCCTCTTACTATTGTTTCTCTTATTCTTTTTGCTTTAAATGGCAGCAAATGTGACCAAGCTTCAGAAGCTCTGCTTCCATGTCGCTTTGCCTTAACATATTTTTATATTTTATCAGATTTATTTTTTCCCCTGCTTTTTTCTGCTGATGGCTGATTTGCTGAACTGTTTCTTGGCATTGGATAGAAAATAACCTTGAGGAGTCATATGTTAGAACAGGTACCTACGCGCAGATTGGAGCTGCAAATCCAGCAAAACAATGCCGGTCTTTGTCAGTGACTCATCAAAATTCACAAGGCCATTCAGGGCTTTTGTTCAATAATAAAAGTAAAGGGGAACATCAACGGATGGAATACTGAGTGCTGCCTGTAAATGATTGCATTTTGTAAAACTTAATTTTGAAATTTCTTGATTCCTGTTGCAACAGACAAATCAATTTGTTCACTTTGCATCATTCTAGAGAGAGAGAAAGTAGAAATGGGGCCGTTAGTGGGCATGTGTATTTCGTATATGGAAATTATCAACACATGAGAGGTCACCAATCTGTGCACTAATTGTTCCTGGAGACGTGCTTGAGGTCCACAATGAAAATACCCAATTTTCATGGCTGGTTCGACCTTTATTCGTTCTCAGTGAGAGAAAATGTATGGTTTTCATGTAGTTGAGGATGCAGTATAAGACGTAAGTGTTAACCAAAAGCAAATTGGGAATGTCTTAAAAACATTAAAGCCCTGTCAGAGAGGAACGGTTATAAAGGTATTTTGAAGCATCACTATTTAACCATAGTGTTTAGGCAACCATTTTTTTATTAGAACTTTTATTTATCTTGGTAGAAGGTATTTGTGAGATTAACATATTTATAATAATAATAATTAAAAAAAATTGTCTGATTTGAAGGTTGAGTTCAGTTCTTATATTGTAGTTTGCAGATTGTAAGACGGGTCTGGACAACTGCAGGCTGTCTTTCATGACGAGCATTGAGCAGTAAATGGCGGTTTGACTAAAGGTAAAAAGGTTAGAGTCCTTGTCAAATGGCGTTTTGACTATAGGCCAAAGGTTTGGAGTCCCAGTTGACGGCGTTTCAACTAAAGTCCGAAAAACCTAGAGGTTGGAGTCCTTGTCAAACTGTGTTTTTGACTAAATTCCCATAGGGATAGAGTCCCAGTTAAACTGTGTTTAACTGAAGTCATAAAAGGAGTGTGGGTTTTAATGTTTTTATCTTTTTTTCTTTTTCTTTTTTAAAAGTCTCTTTCTATTTCTCACTCTTCATTCAAAGTCACATGCTGTTTTTATTTTTATTATTTAAAGCACTTTGAAATGCCTTGCTCCTGAAATGTGCTATACAAATAAAATTTGATTGATAAAGTGAATGTCTCCATGCTCCATGCATTGGATCTGGATACTTGTTTAATTTGCTTTTTCATTTCCCATCCTTACAAACTAATTAACTGGCTTAAAAGAAAGAAAAACTCTGCAAAAAATCTAATGAAACGGCAGTCCCAAATTAAACTGCAAGACCAGTTCTAAAGAATGATAAATGCTTATATAACTAAACTAGACACATGCTTTTTCCTGCATTTGCATTAATTCTGTAACAGTTGACCCGGTGTGCTTAAAGGTAACTCGGCATCGTGGGGCACGGTGGCTTTGATGTACTGTTGATATGCAGATTTAAAACTAAAAACAACTGAGGATGCTGTGCTTCATTCCTTAGCGCTTCGACAGCTGCCAGTAACTTTGCTTGTATTTGAAGTGTCAAATGTATTTGATGGCTGGTAAGATCATTGTGACACTGACTACATCTGCCTTTATTGTTTTAGAAAGACGATGTGAGGGAAATATCCATCTGGTATTTCATATGTGCTTCATGTCAGTACTGGTATATTCCTAATTTATTGGCTTTATTTAAGCAGAAGCATATTTTGTGATCATGACAAATCCCAAAAAGTGGAAGTATGGAATGTTTGGGACTGATGCTTCATGTGGCATTATGTTGTATTTATACTACAAATATATGAACTCAATTATTGTGTAGTGGTTGTTAAAGATGCACAGTCTTACTGAGCTTTACCTTTTTTTTAAATTAGTTTTTGTTTTCTATGATCTGTGTGATCTTATTCATTTACTGTGTTGCAACATCCTGGATCTTTCTTGATTTCAGACCTGCGCAATCATTAAGTAACCCGGTATTTCACCAAGCCAGTGTTTTGTGATTTATGATGGAATTGACTTGGCTTCTTTTGCAGCAATGTTTATGCCCTCTGTAAGCATCATGTTCTTCCTTATTGATTTGTGCTCATATTAGTGCAAATCAATATGTTTCTGTTATGTGGAGGCGCTCTGTGACCAAAGGGTTTGACCGCTGCTCACTCTCTATCCCACAGAGATCCCCTAGCATCAAAAGTGAAATTTTCAAAGTAAGTACTGTATCCTACACACTATTGGATTTGTTTAAAGCAATCGATTCAGGGCTTCTCATGCAGGACTTTACCCCGTAGTAACACTATGCTTTCTATTGATTTCATTTGTTGGGCTGACGTTCCTATTATGTTGACACTTTGGAGAACTCCCCAAGGATCAAACCATGCTGCTTCAGAAAAAAAAAAATCGACACAGCACTTTCCTGACAATACAAACAAATATTCTGAATATTCCATAAGAACATGCACTGGTGGCCATTTTGAAGCCCAGGCTGTCTGTGACTTGACTGGAACAGAGAAGGACATGAGCGGATGGCTTGTCCAGTTGTATGAATATGGACTCGATATACATTCTGTGAATCCACTGAGTCGTATAAACGTCAGTCATTTGCCATTCTAAATGTGACGTCGACGGAGACTGATCTGCATGAAATCTACTGTGCGTATTTGAGGTTGGATGAGAATGTAACACCTTCAATTATATTAAGTAAACGCGATGTGTGCAAGGGAACTGTGATTGCTTGACATTATCATCCACAGGTCGTGTTTTAGAGATTTTTATGTACTCTGCTGCCTGAGAAAGTTGTTAATATGCAAGCCAAGAGCTTATTTGATCTAATAAGATTTTTTTGTTCCAAGGTGACCTGACTGAATCCAAAGTGTCTCGAAACTCACACAAACTGGCTTTTACGATCTAGGGATCACCCTGAAATAGCATTTTGCTTGGCTGTAACTTTAGTTTTAGTGGTTGAGACTTTGCGGTTTTGCCTGACATTGTTGTTGGGGTGTGGAAGTGTGGCCGGGTTGAGTCAAACTCCTGCTGTCAGGTTGCCACAGTCCCTGTGGTGCTTGTAAAGGGGACTGGCTTACAGAATGCTGTGAAGCACAAAGATTTTGTCATCTCGCTTTTCTGCCTGCCTTTCATGTGACCTTCGGGGCGCCGCTCGGCTGGAACATACTGAAATAATTTCAAGTGTTTCTTGTGCCCTTCCTCCTCCGCCTTGCTGTTTAGTTTCTTAAAATCTGCTTTCTGCAATTTGCAAACCCATGGATGTAATTATTTTGCTATTTCTGGATGGTAAGATTTCTCTTAACAAGGTTTACAGGCTTGTTTCCTCTTCCATGCACTCCCTTGTTTTGCTCCCGACCCCGTGTTTCATTATTTTTGTGTAGCTGCTGTAGATAATCTGCTGCTCTGGATCGGGGAGGGGTGAGGGGGAGTAAGGTGGGAAGTGGGGGGAGAGTCTCTGTTCTCTTCCCATTAATGTTTCATATGTTTTCTTTCGATTTGTCTCTGTAACATTATCCTCTCTCAGCTGCCTCGCCCAGGCATCCAGAGGGTGGCATTTTTAATGTTCTTCTCTGGCTCTTTGTTCCTCACCTCAGTGACCTCAATGAAAACAATATAATTAAGGACCAATTCATTGTCTTTAACCCATTATGAAATACACGAGAGGAGTTAGTGTGACCTTTTGTTTTGTTACTGCTGTAAACATGAGTCAATGCAGTGGAATCTACCAGTTTGCATAAATAACATCATTAGTAGAAGTTACTGTTGAGAAATACCTAATGCTTTCATGACGCCAGAACTAAATGGATCCTTTAAAACTGAATATACTGAAAAGTAGCTCTTCCTGCATGTAATCAATGACATGTCATTTAAACAGTTGTAAATATATGTATATGGTTTTGTATTTTAAACAGTATACATAAATTCACTGAATAAGAGCAGAAAAAGTAAACTGAAAATGTAAATATGTTTTCCTTAGCAAAAATTACAAAAAAATCTCAATTTATGAGTACTTTTTTTTACATTGATTAATGTAAATTGCATCATATTTGACTTACTACATAACTTTTGTTCTACTCATTGATTATTTAATAGAATCCACAGATAAATACACACCGATTAAAACAATAACCCCCCTATCTTAGATCAAGATTTTTAATCTGGTCCTATAATCTTCAAACTTCATCTTGTCAATGTCAATGTCAAAAGGCTTCAATATAGAGACTTCTTTGCCAAAACAAAAAGCATCGCAAAACAGCTCTTTAATGTACTTTGTTTTACTGGCCAACTTCAACAATGTTTCATGATTTGAAGAGTTTGCAGGTCAAACCAATGTAACTTCAAGATTTGTGCTCAACCATCCCAAAAGGCTAAGAATCTGCTGGAAAACTTAGGGAGGGAACTCTTTGCTTCTCCCTCTCTTATGTCATGCAAGAACGACAATGTGGAAAAACATTTAATTAATTAAAATATATATTTACGTCCCAGAATAAAGGAAAAGGCTGGAGACATTTGGGATGGAATAATCAAGATGTTTGGTCTACTAAAGTGATTTGGACTCGTATAGTATTCAGCTTTTCTTGATGTTGGTGAGATACATTAATCTAATTTACTACATACCTCAAGTACAATAAAGACCAGCAAATGTTTGATCAATGAGAAAACTACCCTGTGTGCCATGAGGCCAAGCAGTGACATTGGGCAAACCTCTGAACTCCAGCCTATCTGGAGTAAAGCAAGTAGTAGTCACTTCAGATAACATACCCCACAGGTGATATTGAACTTTTTCCCCCCAGTTCAGATAGGGATGTGTCAACAGATTTAGGGGTGATTCTAATCGCACAAAAATACCATTATGTGGACCTGGAGCCAGTGGTTTGGATAGAACTGGGACATCCTTAATAGGAGAAGCAATTTTCAGGTCAAGGTGAAGCACAGAAGAGGAAGAAAAGTGCAAGAGACGAGCTGCAACTTGACATGCAGGGTGTTACAGCCACAAAAGTCCTGCTTGTGGCAGAAATAATTTCCTCCACTAGCTGCAACATTCATTTTCTGTACAGTTTAAGGTTTGTATTTTTATCCCTATTCCCTAAAAGACAATTTGACTGCAGTTTGGTAGAAAGGAAGGTGTTGGTGAAGGCATTTTCTGCTGACTTGGAGATATTAAAGATATCTTGAGCTTGAAGGATGGTGACATTTCAGAAAAAAATAAAACAGTTTATCACAGATTTCAAAAGTTCTTCATGTTCTCACTAAACACAACAAGTTATCAAACAAATAAAAGTTGTAAAAACATTTTTTTTCACTGTATTCAGTCAAAGGGGAAGGAAAAGTGATGAGTGCTAAATAGAAATGACCATTAAGGTGTATAAACATTAAAGCTTTATCTAAAAAAAAAAAGATGTTTAATTAACCCCAGCAAAGTGGTTGCAGCCATAGAAAGATATTTTTTGTTTTCTGTACTTCTTTTGGAGCTTACATCTAACTTTGTCTTTGGTGATGTCAGTATTTTTTTTTTCCTAGAAAGCCACGGGGACAAATTACTTTTCAAAATATTTAGTCCTGTTTCACCAGCAGTTAATGATGGACTTGTGAGGCTGCAGCATTTTTGCCTATTAACCAACAGCAGCACATTAAGGACATGCTTGAAATTTCGCTTAGCTGAAAAGACGGGCTCTTAATATCATCTATGTGGCTTAAGCCTTGCTGCTCCAGCCTAAATAGATGGCATTTTCTAATGGACCGTGTCCGAAACCTCAGTCAACTGGAGCTGTGATGGCCTGGATTTTTGGTGCTTTTGTCTGTTAATGAAGGGTATGCAAATGAAAGTGCTTGCAAGAATCAATCCCCCTGTTGCTCCAATTTATATATTATACTATGCTGCCATGCTGAGCGCCTGCAGAGAAGACGCACACATGTCGCATGGCTTGATGACTCAGGCTTTCATGCCCCAGTGCCAACCCCGCCCCCCTGCAGCTCTTAGCTTGTTTGCGATGTATAGGCCCATATTTGAGTGCATATGAGAGCTAATATTAATCGTCCGTGCCTGCAACAAATCTGGTTGTGGGGCTGCTTCAAATGTTTTCACTAGTGGAAGTACAAAATGGATTGTGTTATCAAAATAACAAAAAAAATTGTACGTTTGGTGCATGAAAGTCAATGCAAATATATTTTATATGAAATTACACCAGTTTCTCTGAGCACTTTTTGAAAGAAGTTTTTTTTTTTCTCTCCACCGCACTAGAAATTGCAAGAGAGTCAACAGCATTACAAGAATCTTGAAACACCTGAAAGCTGGATGTGACCTTGATGTGTCATTCACTGCGACACAAGCAGGAGAGTCCCTCTGTAGACAGAAGAGACGAGATGGAAAGAGGGGTAGTTTAAAGATTAAATTACTGCAGGCTGACCACATTCAGAGAGGAAGGGAAATTAGGAAAAAAATGATCTGTCTGGAGTCCAAAAGAGCAGCCACACTGTTTATTATTCTTGCATATCTAATATGTGTTTAAAAATGAAGAAATGAACCAGATTTTGTAGAATGTCAAGTTCCGTCTCTGTGAATTTGCGTCACCTCTGATTTGCCCCTGTTGTGTATCGCGAATGTATGATTAAGGGCCAGTACCAACTGGGTTCCTTTTACTTTGATGTCAGCGTCTTGTTTTCTTTCCCCCCATCCTTAATGTCCTGAATATGAAAGTTTATGGCCCTTTATACAATCTGAGTGTCCCCAAATGATCTAATAGTTGAAGGACCTGCACACAGTTGAAGCAGCTCCAAAGGATCCAGCATTTATTATGTAATCTTTCTCTTGAGTCATTTTTGCACATTTCTTTGCAGCACTTTCTGATATGGTATGTAACTTTGCACCCGTCATAGACACAAACTTTTTCCCTTTTCCCCGATGACCGCTTACCTGACGGCTTAGAATCAAAACACCAAGCTGGTGTTTGACATTTGAAACGCCTGTAACACTGCAGGTTTGCTCCATCGGGTACAAGACAACTAAAACTAGAACAGTTTGGAATGATGAAGGGGCAAAATTACCACAGTAGTTTGGGATTTTTTTCTAATAGACAGCTGCCGAAGAATTGTTCCTGTCTTACTGGTTTTTCACTATTTATATTTTCACTATTTATGTTTTAATATAAATATTTTAACATATCTTTCTGGTCTGTTGTTTTTTTCTTTGTTTTTTTTATTTAATAAAAAATCCCCATTACTGAGAATAAAATCAAGTACTGAGTATTTGTATTTGCATTGCATTGTTGTTGGAGTTTAACATTTTAGCATGATGAAAACCCTAATGTGTGGTAATTATGGGTATTCTGAGCTGTGATGCGAATGCAAAAAAAGTTTATTTTTATTTTCAAAACATTAATGGCATCTTGTGTAAGCCGATGTTGAAATCGTGTATGTTACAGATGTCAAATGTAAAAGTGAGGTGATGCTGAACACATTATGCAGTTGACGCTGCGCTTCCACTGAAACACAGAGCAGTTATGCAACACTGCAATATTCGCATTAGTTATTATTGGTTTGCAGATATTGCTCTTAGTGTCTTGACTCTGAGCTCTGTGGTTAGTTTTTTTCTTTTTTTTTTCTTCAGAGATTGAAAGGGAAACGACTGGCTTCTGATCAAACTATAATCAGGCACTCTGGCTGTTTGTGTGCTGCCAGATCAAGAGATAGACCCCATAATTTCCAGAAATAATCATCTTTACTCTAAACCCAAACAAGTGCAGTATTTGAGGGAGGGGACAAACTTGTAGCTTGTGCATCACTGCTTTAATTTCAGCGACGAAGCTGCTAATTTGTTTGATACACCAAAAGCCCCTGCCATCCCCCAAACTCCAGTGGGAGTGAATGATGAGCAGTCAGCGGAGGAAGTCTCAGCCAGCGCTGCCACTAGGCTTCTATTAAGCCTCGATTGGGCTCTATTGGCCGGATTTCTCTTCCTGTCTGGTGCTTGGCAGCACTTTACCCTCACATTAGACGCAGGCATTGAGTGTTGATATCACAATGAGGAAAGATATTGAGAAAATTCACTTGTTGAATTCGCTGCTGCTGAGTTAACTTCATAAATACATCTACAGCCATAGTCCATGCCTTAAATATTGGATTGTAAGATTGTTCGAATTGTCATTGTTTTTACTCCGCATGGATCTCCATCCATCCATCCATTCATCCATTTTCTGCCGCTTATCCGGGGTCGGGTCTCGGGGGCAGCAGCTTCAGACAGGAGGTCCAGACTTCCCTCCCCAGCCACTTCTTCCAGCTCCTCTGGGGGAATCCCAAGGCGTTCCCAGCCGGCAGAGAGACATAGTCCCTCCAGCGTGTCCTGGGTCTTCCTCGGGGCCTCCTCCCGGTGGGACGTGCCTGGAACACCTCACCAGGGAGGCGTCCAGGAGGCATCCTGACCAGATGCCCGAGCCTCATCTGGCTCCTCTCGACGTGGAGGAGCAGCAGCTCTACTCTGAGTCCCTCCTGGATGACCAAGCTTCTCCCACTATCTCTAAGGGAGACCCCAGCCACCCTGCGGAGGAAACCCATTTCGGTCGCCTGTATCTGTGATCTCGTTCTTTCGGTCATGACCCTAGATGAAGGTGGGAATGTAGATCGACCGGTAAATCGAGAGCTTCGCTTCTTGACTCGGCTCTCTCTTCACCACAACGGACCGGTACAGCGCCCGCTTCACGGCAGACGCTGCCCCAATCCGCCTGTCGATCTCCTACCCCATTCTTGGATTTCCTACTGATTTTAATTAATTTATAAATTCCTTTCTTTGTTTTGGTGGTTCGCTGCATACCGAGCCACAGCCGGCCCTGCTGCTGCTTCTTTTAGAAGCTGTTGCTGCAGTGCCTTGCATTTTTAATGTCTTAGGCCATTGTAGCAGTGCGTGTACATTGGTTGCATCTTTGTCCATTAGGAGATTTTGTATTCAGTGCAAATAGAAAATTTTAAAACTCTTTGAAGAGTAAAAATAAACAAAAACAAAAACAAAGGAGATCCAAAATAATTTGGATCTTAAAAGTACTTTCGAAGAGGTGTTCACATGACTGGCTTAAGTGCAGGTAGTTCTATGTTGTCTGATTGTTTTGTTGAAGAGCGTTCCAGACAAAGGAGGCTTTGCTGTTGAAGCATCTCTCTCCCAGGTTCTGAAATTGGTGGCAGATGTGTGAGGTTGGAGTTTTCTGACTGGGGTGGAGGGGTCGGAATGGTAGTGTAACACTGAAATTCTGTAAAGTAGAACGGATCCCGGCCATGGAGGGCTGTGAAGGTGCGCATAAGATATTCAACTTAAATTTTAACGTAGGGAATTCATCAAGGAGTTTGGAGGGAGAACTGAGAGAGCCAAGTGACAAGAAATGAGGAGATGAAGGTTTTAGCAAGAGCACAGAGTGAAAAGCAGAGGTAAGCAGTGAAGGAGACAGTTCTGGTGAGGATGATGATGTGTCTGTGTATGGGGGGAAAGAGGGACCTGTTATGGAATGGCCGAGAGTAAGAGCAAAGGTTAGTAATCGGGTTAGTAAAAGCCTTAGGTCCAGACATCATAACTTGACCTTTTTTGATTGAGTTCAGCTCTGCTTTGGGGAAGTGTGTTGCAGGAAAAACTGAGAAATCATGTCCGAGTTCTCAGTGAGTGAGGGAAAACGTGCAGCACCCTCCCTTTATCGGGCAAATTGTCAGTGTGCAGCAAGAGGTGGGGAAGGGGGGAACAATGGTGCTCTCACGTATCTTGTACATTTTTTTTTACTTTTATAGTCTTTAACTTCATGTGGCATCTCTAATAAGTCTTTAAGGAACAAGATTTTAAATCTAGGTGCCTTGATATCACCAGCTGGTCCATACCTGATGTAAACAACTCACCCATTAGGGGTATGTATTGAAGGAGTTATACATTTCTTCCTTCACTTTATAGATGCAAAATTGGATAATTCTGATTATGCCTGGAAAGAGAAAAAAGAGATAGATAAGGACTAGATAAGGCTTGATGCTCACAGAAACCCCATCGGATGCACCTGTTGTTCCAGTTTTAGAGGGCAGGAAAAGTTGGGTACCAACACACAAATGTTATTGGTCATACATACACAAAGCTCAAAATCTCGGTGCAGCATTGCTCTTTGTGTGCACAGGTGTGTTCTGAATACCAGTACGAGTGTGAGCTGGCTGCACAGCAGGAGTCCTGGAGGAGTGATGGAACAAGGAGGAGGAGGAAGTAGGAAAAAGGAGGGATCAGACAGAGAGGCGATACAGATAAAAATGACAGTGATGGTACTAGCGAGAGAAGCGGAAAGACGACAGAGGGGATTAGCACCAGAGCGAGAAAGATCTGCTTTCTCTTTTTTGTCCCCCCTGAACTCTCCTCTTTCTCCTTTTTCTGTCTCCCACATGCTAAGCACACTTTTGCTAAACACACAGTGATGAAACTGACTGTGTCCTGCCCTGTGTGCCCTCCACACCACATGGCATGTCTGCAAATACCCACATTTACAAACACAGACAATCCTCTTGACTTATGTAACGGCCTTTGTGGTAATCTGTACTCCCTTTAAACCCACCCAGAAGCCTATATATGGTGAGTTACATATGGTGATTATATTCAGGGCTGTCTTTTCTCCATTGCCTTCAGTCTTCACCTGTCTGTTTTAATCTCTGTTATTATGGAAAAACACAACACATATTGAATCTTGTGTATGGACTTTTATTACTTGTAGGACAATGGAAGTCTTAGGAGTGATGTGTAATTGAGTACGTCACATAATTTGTAAATGTACACAATTAATCCTGCCATATGTGCCAAGGATTTTTCTTTAATCTACTGATTTACTTAATTCAATGAGTAACTTCTGTGCAATTACCAAAGCAGTCCTCACTCAGTGTTTTTTGTCTTTGTAAAATTATTATTTAATACTATTTTTATGAATCCTTAAACTATAAGCATCAAAACCATCATCACTCTATCCATCCAAGATTGTGTCATAACAAAATTAAAACATCTGTCTATAATAAGGAAGTTAAGAAACTGTAGATGGTAAATTTCTTAAAAGTTCTGAACAAGGAGAGTAAAGATCCATAACTTGATGATTTTAAAACACTTGTATAAGAATACAATGACGGATGAGACCCCACTAGTGCTTCCATTTCCCTCTAGTTGGTTAGGAATTAATACCTATTTGCTACCATATTAATAACCTGGTATCCTTACATCTCATTGTTTCTTTTTAGTTTTACTTAAGTAATCTCCTGGCAGCAGTGGATTTTAATAATGCAAGTCATATAGCTTCTCTTTAACAATTGTTATCGAAATGTTAGCGGATACATATAAAAATGTGTTATATGTATTCATAAAACCCTGCCTGTTTTTTGAGGTGAAACCTGTTGAAGCATAGATTACTGCACAGCGTCTAACGTCTGTGAGGCAGATGGTTACCAACATGGGGAACTTTAAACTTTTGTCCTCCAACCGAAGGACACTTTCACTGCTCTGTGTGTGTGTGTGTGTGTGTGTGTGTGTGTGTGTGTGTGTGTGTGTGTGTGTGTGTGTGTGTGTGTGTGTGTGCAAACGTGGATGTGGGTGCTCACTAATGGTTGCCACTTAAGTGCTGGGAATATTTGGCCATTGATTCTCATCAAAGAGCAAAGGACAGAGCTCAGGTTCATATTTTATATGCTGTGTGGGTCTTGGCAAGATGCCCTTTTCCTCTGGCAAAGGGACAGCGCCACAGTGTATTGCTGGTGTCTAATTAGTCCTGAAGCAGACACAACAAAATGTATGCCCACATGGAGTGATGTATGGAAAATTCAATCTGTCAACATGAATAAATCTATACATTATAATGCTGAAGGTTTAAGCTGCCATCTTTGTGAGATAAAGAAATTGAAACCATGGTGAATGCATTTCAATGAAACCCCTCCCAAACAAACAAAAAACCTCCAGACATGTGGGGAAGAAAATTACAAATAACAAGTACATTTGTTGCAACATCCTTCACAACTCTGCTCAGCCATAAACCATCTTTGGAGTCAATTCAAGCACTTGGTCTTCTTTTTTTGGTCAGAGTATTTGCACCCCACAGCTTGTCTTTGTGATATTTGGCGACTCTCGCCTCCAAAAATTGTGCAAATGTACAAGATTGATTTTTTTTCTAGTCTGCAGACCTCTTCAGATTAGCCTGCATATTTTCAGATTTAGTTTAGTTCCAAAAATTGTATTTGCTTCTAGAGAAACCACTATCTGATTATGTGGTGTTTTGATGTCCTTGACAATGACCTCTGTCGAATCTAAGAAAACGTTATCCCAGAACATGATGCTGCCTATTTCACTGTGAGCAGAATGTTATCTTGTGTTACTAAATATCAGTTTTTTCCCCAAACATATCTTTTGATATTGTGTCCAAATATACCATGTTTTCCCACATTGTTTTAGAGTTTTCTAGCCAAGTCTGGATATTTTGTTTGGAAGAAAAGGCTTCCATGTTGCAATCTTACTTATTAGCCCAGATATATAAACGATGCAAGAGGTTGCTAAGGTTGCAAATGTATGAAAGGTCAAGAAATCTTTCTTTTAGGTTAATAAATTGATTGGAGGTGTGAATTCTCGAATATGGAATGCCTAGATAAAGTCAGAAAGGGATTATAGAAAATATCAGCTTGGGGGAAACATGTTTATGCAACTAATTTACTATAACCTTTCATTTTTTAACCTCTCTTCAAATGGAATTTTGTTTTTCAGTATCCGTCCGGGATATATGTGGCATTAAATGTGGAAAAGGTTTTTAAATATATCTCACAAAACTCGTTTTAGCAGAGGGGTGTGCACATTTTGTAGGTAAGTGTACCGATATCTACAGTTGGAACCATAATTTGAAGTTTAAAATAGCTAGAACTGTGACAAACATGGCTGGATGATGTCTCATGTTTATTTTGGGAAGGGAGGACAGGGGAGGAAAAGAAAAACATAACAAACCCTAAAGCTGCTTCTTAAACTGCAGCATTTCTAAGATTGTGCTGGATGGATATACTGCAAGTGTTTTTAATACATCGTTACACGGACACCCAAGCAGTGAAGGGCACAGATTATTGCATGCTGCAAAGTCTTCAATTAGTGGGGTCTTGCGTCTGTTGATGATGTTTGCACGTGAAAGCATTTGGTGAAGTGATTGAAGAGGTTGTTGCTTGTTTACATCCAATTGTGTCTTGACAAAATCTACAGAAAGGATAAAAAACAAAACAAAAAAAAAACTCCACACCCCTTGCAGCTCTGACCACCACAAGGCTGAATGGAGACTGAATAATAAAACACACTGACCGAGGTGCTACTGCATGGTTGGCAATATGCTGATTTTTGCTTTACTGGCAGCTTGCAGGCACCTTGAAAGCAAGGCCTGGCTCTGCATTGGTTGGCACATCGAAGCACATTAGAGGCCAGCAGTGGCTGATCTCCCATGGACTTACCTTTGAAAAGATTTGTTTGATATCAATGCCAGAGGGTGAGTATGTGTTTGTGTGTGAATGCTTGAGTCCAGAGAGATGAGAGGACACATAGGAAAAGTGGTCCACTTTGATTGCATTGGGACAATTTTTTTTTTTTGGGGGGGGGGGGGGGGGGTTAGGGGGGAGGTGCTGTCTTTTCATACATGCCTTTAGGTCACCCACTAATGAGCTTAACACTGAGGAAACGTGGAAGCGATTAGACGAGCTTTGGCTGTTTCGAAAACACACACACACACACACACAAAAAAAAACAGGGCAATGATATTGTACCTTATGATCTTATATCGGCCCAAACGACAAAAAGAAAGGGAGACGAGTGATGGAGTCTGAGGAGTACCGCGTCGTTCTCAAAGAGAATGACTTCACTTGACTTTAAACGAGCAAATGGTTTCTTTTGGAGGGCTGGGGGGCTTTGCTAGCTCCCCATTTCCCTTCATCTCCTCGTCTCTTTAGCAGGCCGGCCTCAAAAACTCCTTTAATACCCCTTTCCCTTTGCTGCAGCCACTCGGGCTAAGTAGTTTCTGGTCACCCAAACATGTTCAAGGTGCTCCGTGACCATATGTTTACTCACTGGGGAGAAGAAGAGCGAGAAGGCTGGACTCTGTGACCTTCACCCGGGTTGAGCAATGAATACTCCAGGCTCCTCTCGCTTGGGTTCATGCCAGGCGAACACAGCAGACAGGCATCCCAGGCCCACAACAGGATCCCCAGCAAGAAAGTAATGACACCAATTGGTGGAAGCTGAGAGTGTGGAGGGAGAAAATGTTTCAACTTTTTAGCTTGCAGTAGCCCAGGTAATTATCTAGCTAGGAGCGGCTTGCTCTAGAGGGTTAGTTTAAAGGACAGAAAGACAAGGAATGATGGTATGCACAAGTAGCATGCTTGACTACATTATTGGGGTTGATATTTTTGTTAAAGGTGCGCTGGTTGTTTTGGATCTTTGGTGCTATTGCCGCCTTTTTCTGGCACAAAATGGGGTGAAACTATTGTTGGACATGTCACACTGATTTTAGTTTTTGTTACAAATGGAGTGACAGACCTTCAACTGATCACTAAATCGTGAATAAGGTCAGCTGAATGGGGTGTTTAATTTGAGTTATCACGCCCCAAGAGGGGATCAGAACAAACACAAGTGGGACAGGGTGTAGTATGACATTTTTAGACCATAAAATACAGTTGGATGAAATTAATTGTGGGACTTGCTCTATTTTTTACGATCATTTAACTCCATAATTTATGAAAACATTTAACAGAAAATGAAGTACTATGTAATTGGACATGGGTACAAAAAAGTTTGTGTAAATCAAAATGGCAGTGTAAAGGTACAGAATGTGCTATGAATAGGCGAAAGGTTAAGCTAAACAAAAGCCGTACGATATAAGCTAGTGCCGTAATAATCCATATTACACAGTTTCAGCAGCATTTGGAAGATCTCTACACAGTTTACAGGTGAAACAAGCTAACAATGCTACACATGCTAATCTTTTTTTTGAGTGTAAATTGTGGAATAACATGAAATCACACAATGAAAACCTCATACCAGCAGCTGCCCAGACTGGATCCACTCATTCTTTCAACATCAGATCACATTTCAGTTTCTCTAGGGAAACTGTCTGTTGTAAAGTTTATGTTCTTCATGAAACTCTGTCCTCAAACCTTTCAAATAAACCTTAATCCAACTTCCATTTTTTTCTGGTTTCATTCTATGAAATCATTTCCTTATTTACCTCCAGAAATACATATTTTTAGCAGCCTGGTAGTAGAGAGACCTCAAACAGTGGCCATGCTTCCCTGTTTTAGTTCTCTTGGCCGCCACAAAAAGCCTCATTTCATGGTCAGTGTCATGGTTTTTACAAACGCATTGTGCCGTTATAAGAAAATCGGCAGGTTTTTGTTTCACATTCTAATATGACTTATTGTGACTAATATGAAGGAGCAAAACATATTCGTTCTTTGAAAATTGTAGTTCTAATCAGGAAGTGATGAGCAGTTTATACATCCGCTGAAATCTGAGTTTAATGGTTTAAATAAATGGAAAAGTATTGACTTAGTAATATTTTTGACAAGATTAAGACCTATTTCCCTGCACTGAGTACACATTAGTTAAAATCTATTTCCTCATATGCATTTCCTTTGTATTATTTAAAGCTACAATGAGCTAATTTGACTTATTTGGTTATCAAATCAAGTTTTTGATCATTGATAGCCTGATCCAATGAAATGAGTTTGATCCAGTCTTATGTTAAAGCAACACGTAGTACCTGGAATAGTTGTATGTAAGTTATAATAGATGTTAAGTTTAATTTAAAGTTGGGTGTAACTGGTTATTACTTGACATAGTTATGACTTAGGTCAACATAACAGTAGTTTTGACTCCTCAACCTAACAGATAAAAAGATCTTATGAGTGGAAAGAGCTGCCCATTCAATGTGATGGTCACTTAAAGACACCTTCCTCTGTGCAAATAACACATAATCCCAGACTAATAATATCTATAATTCATTTTTTTTAAGGTTTTATTGGCTCACTGTAACTTTATTTGATAGTTAATTGACAGGAAAGTGGGTATTGAGAGAGGGGGACGACATGTGGCAAGGGTCACCAGGTTGGGAATCAAGCTGGCAAAGGCCGTGTTGAGGACTGAGGCCTCCATATGTGGGTTGTGCTTAACCCCTGCACCACCACAGCACACCCCTATAATTCAATTTTTTAATACTGTAAGGTATTCATTAAAAACAAAATACATTAAACCTGGTTCCTAGTCTGATTCGGATGGTCACAGAGGTTTTGTAAGACTGATATTTTTTATGATGGAAACAAACCGAACTTAATTCATGACTATCTTGACGAAGGACCTGGCTGTTCATCTCGATATATATGTATGTATATATATATTTTTTTAATTTATTTTTTTTTATTTTTTTTTAGTTAAAATGTTTGTTTTCATGTTTTTCATCTATCAATACAGCCTAAATAAGTATGGATCTCCTCGCATATACCAATATTTCCTTCACAGAAAAAAACCTTGATACATCAACATCACAAATGAAAGTTTTGCAAAATGTGTTCATAATACTAAATCAGATGACATTGTTTTCGAGTTTCAGTCTAGACTTGTGGTACTTCTGGAGAGTTTGTTTTTGTCACAATTTTTAAAATGTTCAGTCTGAGCTTAGATATGTGAGAGAGACCAGGCAGATTGGCTTCGTCTAAGCTAAAGAAATAAAAGCATCTAAATGAGAGCAACAAATAGAGAATCTCTTTGACTCTTGTCTAAATTAGGCCTACATAGAGCTTCAAACATTAAAATCAGGTTGCTTGCTCATTGGGTAACCCCCATTATTACACTGCATTGTTTTCCTGTCAAATGATCTTCTATTTATTCTTATATAAAAAAATTCAATGATGTTTGATCAGGTCATTGTTTTACAAAATGGCTACCAATGAAAAATGATGAGACTCCTTCTAGTCCCAACCTCTGACCCAGTGTTGAGTTAAAACTACCCAAATTCAATCCAAACAAAAATAAATTTCTAACTATAGAAATAACTCATTTGTTTTTTTGTTTAGTTTGTGTGTGTGTGTGTGTGTGTGTGTGTGTGTGTGTGTGTGTGTGTGTGTGTGTGTGTGTGTGTGTGTGTGTNTGTGTGTGTGTGTTTGTGTGTGTGTGTGTGTGTGTGTGTGTGTGTGTGTGTGTGTGTGTGTGTGTGTGTGTGTGTATAGTGATTGCGTAACCTCTCCTAGCGTCTTGAATTATACAATCCCCATGGGTACTAAATAAGCAACAGATTAAACCTGCACTGATAACTGAAAATGTCAGCGTCGTCGAGTCAACGGGGGGATCTTCAAGGGAAGGAAAGAGGGCTGAAGGAAAATGCCATTACTCTCCAGATAATTTAAACATGTGTTGGCATTTATCTTGGTGGTCCATGTCCGAGCACTAATGACAAACTCTTGTTATTAGTGCACTGAATCAAAGCCAAGCGCCTATGCCCACCCAAAACTGTAATCCCTTAATGTTTCCCACTCTCTAATTTGGAATTACAAAACCTACGCTAGATTCATAGGTGCAGTAACTCTTCAAAGCGCCGTAAATACAGAGTAACAAAACACATATTTGACCTTGTTTGGTGTGTTTTCTTTTTTGGAGCTCTCCTTTCACCGCCAAACTTTATTTTCGTGGGAAGATTAAATATTTCTGCTTAAAGACACCCTATGAAATGACTCCAGTCGCTAAACATACACACACACACACACACATACACACACACACACGCAGTCACACGCTCCCCTGATTTTGGATGGATAGATAGTTCGGAAGAGAAGGGGGGAAGGAGGTGTGTGTGTGGGGGGTGAAATATATAATCTCCTGAAAAGAATGAGGCCCTCTGGGATTTTCTCAAAGTGGCCCCTCTCTGGCCTAGGGTAGGGGGAAATTGGGTGAGTGCTGGTGGTGTGTTGGGGGGAGTGGGGAGGGGGTGTGCTAAAACATGGCCACTCCACACTGTAACTTGAGCCAGAAGGGGGCCAATCTGTCAAATAATTAGCTGTTGCCCGGCACAAAGGTTTTATTTGCAGGAATTTCATCGAGGCAGGATTGAATAATATGTCTGTGTGTTGCGCGGGGGTCATGGGAACATCATCTCTTACTGGTGGGCCATAAAAGACGGCTAAATGATAATGAGAAAAGGCTCCGGTAATTCAATTCCTCAAGCGTCGGTTTCCATCTCCCCCCTCTTCCACTTCCCTGCTCTCTCTCTCTGTCTTTTTGTCCTTTCTTTCCTTCTTTCTCCCTTCTTTTCTTTCTTTCTGGGCAGCTAATTGCCAAACTTTGCGTTGATGTTGAAGTGGTCTGATTCAGTGTGCATAAAAACACACACTTATTTTTACATACAGCAACAACAACAACAACAACAACAGAATGTTTATGTTGAATCAAAATTCCTCCTTTGAATTCGTAGTGTTTTGCGAAAGAATCTTAACTCAGCATCAATCATGTAAGACTTTGAGGTATTAAAATTAGACAGAATTAAAGAATAGTAAAGGAACAAAACGGTTAATTCTCTCTGAAAATAGATTTAAATAAATTAGAGTATCGATCCCCCATCTACGGAAAGCAGAACGTATAATTAAGGATGTGCAGTCTTCTACCTAAACCCACTGGCTAAGTCATCTTTTTTCTTTTTTGTACACTGACCTTTAACCTTTAAATGCAACCAACCAGGAAGTGGCTAGTGTTAAAAGGGATTGATTGGTTCATGGCCCGTGGATGATTGTTTATATCTTTCCATACTGGAGGTTTGACCCCTGCTGACCCCTCCGAGGACCAATCCGCTGAGAGCCATGACCTGCGTCCATTTGCAACGGCGCTAATTACCTTTGACGGCTTTCGTTTTGCATCGGGGCAGTAAAACGAAGCCCCTGCAGTGGCCTGATTGAAGCAAGACGCCGCCGCTGCCTGGCCACTCCAAGTCAAGCTTTCGACACCGCCCCCCTCTGACCCCCCATCCCACCTGCCCTCCGCCCCCCTGCATGTCAAACACATTAAACTTAATGTACCAGCAAATCTCGCTCAATTATTTGTATGTCGCAGAGGTTGCGCTCACATATGTGTTTACGCGGCGGCCTATTTTTCTTGTTTTTTAAATGACGCTCGTGTGTATGTTCAGCCCATCCGAGCACGATCAAGCATGCTGGTGTTTACATGTGAGGGGGCAGAGAGAGAGAGAGAGAGAGAGAGGGGAGACATGAGTTTGCCATTTTGAGGCGACAGGAGGTCCATACGGGGTTCGGGGGGCCACACGTCCTGCAGCGCGCCGCCGAGTGGAGGGATGGATGAGGAAACTTGCTTTTAAGTAAAATAATTGGATTATTGCATTCTGTGATCTCGCTAATTATAATGAAAGCAAGGTTACTATTTTCCAATTATTATTCTATGCCGATTCTGTTCCTCTCTAATAAAGAGGGGCACTGATGCAAAACAAAATGCCACAACTTCATTTCCTGCCTGTGCCTTAGAGCTATTCAGAGATGAGGAACGAACAAACCCCCCCCAGCCCCCATTTGCAAAATTTCACTTTTTTATTTCCAAAACATTTAAATAGAACACATACAGATGCTGTTTGTTGCCATGTGCTGTCTTTGCTTATCAAAATTTGATACAACAAACAAATAGTTCTGCATTTCTGAAATGAGGCTTTGTTAAAGGTTTATAAGAAGCTAATATCTTCCCTCTGGTAAATAACTTTCTTGGCATCTAAATTCATATTAGTTGGTCTCAGAGAATGAGGCCAACAACTCTGTCTTCCACAATGCCACACCGGTTTGTGCATTAACTATTTTATGAACCTTTCAACCACAGTCATGTTAGCCATGTATGGTTATTTACTCAAAAGCCAGTGATTATTTACACAGGAATTAGAGGTTGGAGGCAGTGCAACACCAATGATCTTCCTGTGGGAAACGTATGCTGAGAATGGAACATGTGAAGCAGAGGTAGCCAGGTATTAGTTCACATTGGTGTCCATGATTGTTAAGGACAGAGATTAACTAAGATTTTCTAAAAATGTACTTAAAAATAAACTCTAAGTAGGATAATTATTGATATTAGCTGGCAGTTATTACTACCGTCATTGCAAGCGAAGTGTACATTTAAAGACGAGCAATGTGTTATGTATTATTTTAAGGTATTTGTTTCACTTGTAGCCTTTATTCAACAGTAGCAATAAAAAAAAGTATTGAAAGTAGAGAACGACTTTTTTGGCATAAGGCAACATTAGCACCTCATGCCAATGTTGCCTTAGCATAATGCGCTAATGTCTAATGAAGCTCCTGCAGGTACTTGGAGAGAACAATGGCAGTCTCTTTCAAAATAAACGCTATATATTTGATGAGTAAAGGAACGGAAAATGATGTCGGATGCCCCTGGATCTGATGTGAAGCATTCTCATTCAGAGTGGCTCTTGAAAAGTTAAAGAAAAATAATATTGCACCCTTACTTTTCAGGTAGCAGCTCTGACCAGAAGTGCTTCCCATATTCCATTACCAGTATGTGTTCCACATGCCACCACTGGTGGCTCACCGCTTGTATCTCAGTATTCATGTGGAAAAAAAGTCACGGCTTGCCAAAAGCAAATGTGACAATAAAATCACCTCTAGATAAATGACTGTGCTGTTTTTCAGATTGGAGTCGTTTCAAAAGTATAAAAGTCCACTTTATTATGGAGCTTTACTGTCCGGGACCAACTCATTTAGGATGTTGAGAAATGCACAGTACTGAAGATAAGATATTGAGAGTCTTTTTTAATGTTTTGTTGGCTCTAGTGGCCTTTATTTGAAAGTAGTTTGACAGGAAAAAGGGTTATGAGAGGCAGGGAAGACATGCGGCAAATGTCACCAGGCCAGGATTTGAACCTGCGACCAGCGGCATGAGGACTAAGACCTCAATACTTGGGTTGTGCTTTGTCCCTGTGCCACCACAACACACATTGAGAGTCTTTAGCATTGAACATAACCTCCCTTAAAAAATAAGTTTCCCTTTAAATAACTGTCTTAGATTTTGCTAGGTCAGGTGTAGTCGATTACCCTTTTTTTTTCCCTCGCTGTCCTTGGTCACTGCACATAGAAAGTAACACCAGTCAATCACTCAGCTTGTGACAAATCATTGCATCAAATCTCCTTCCCTCTCTGCTTCCCCGTTCTTCCTCCTTCCACATGCACCGACGCACACGTTCATGCCGCTCCCCCTCAGCCGTTCATGCCTCTCCGCTCTCGCCCTTGTCAGTCTCCCCACCAAATTCCCCAGATCACAGAACATCTGACAGTATTTCATCTTGGATTTTGAGGACAAGTGAGGGGATTTCAGTTCAAGCTCAGAGCTTAGCATGAAAACGCAGCTCAGTGACAAAATCCAGGAGGTTTACACACAAAAAGAGGGGTGGGGGTTGTCACCTCTTCAACCCACTCCTACTCCAATCTCTCTTTTTTTTCTTCCCTCCAGTATCGTTCCCCTGTGCTCACTCTCTCTCTCTCTCTCTCTCTCTCTCTCTCTCTCTCTCACTCTGTCATGTTTACAAGGTGTTGTTAGATTTAGCTGTGACTGTTTGTCTTAACCCAGCACTGATACTGATATAGCTAAATAGAGCTAAATATGCTAAATAGTTATCTTATTATGGAATCAGAAAACAAATAAATTGTATTTTATTAAAAATATTTCTGCAATGTGATTAAACTGTGCATAAAATTTTGCTTTCATTAACAACTGTCATGCAAAAAGTATTTGCCCTTTCACAGATTTCACAGATCTGAGGGAATACAAAGGAATAAGGACTATTTATAGCTTATTTTAGAGGTAACTGTATGATTGTGACTGGATGGGACAAGAATCACAGCACAACAAACACAAAATTAAAAAATTTTAATGCGCTTCTTTAGGATGCCAGGCACAAACAGAAATGTGATTCATATCAGAAAACAGCACCAAGTAACTGCATTTAACCATATTTTTTAATTTATTGAACAAACAGCAAAGAAAATTGTAAAAAATAACTCTAACAAAACTGACAGTTTAGGATTTTTGAAAACATCATTAATTGGAGGTTTCATGATAATAATCCCTATTATAAAGCAATAGTTTTTGAAAACAATGTCTCCCAAAGCCTCCATTTGGAGTAACAAATTGACTTCATCTAGACGTGGAAATCTTGGACTTCTACAAAATTATCTCCTAGAACCAAATCTAAAGCTACAGCTAGAGTTTGTAGCCTTACTTGCTTGCCAGAATAAATGTCTAAAAAAAGCCTTGAAATTTCCTAGCATTAGCATGTTTGATCACAATAGCACTTGAGTGCTTTTCTTGCACATTTTGCTACAGCTTACATGTCTAACAGCCTCTAATAACAGGTGAACTGTGCAGACCCCGTCCGCCCTACATGCACACCTCGCATAAATATCTTAAGCCCAGGTTAACCCTGGAAATAAAGAAATAAAAGCAATACATGGAGAACCTGAGGAGAATCTTGAATGCCAGTTGCTGGTGGGAAAGATGGATTGCCTGAATTCTCCACCAATCACCAAACAACACATTGGCCGCAGCATTGATTGATGAAGTATTTAAGTCGTCAATCTCACATCACCTGCTTTTCTTTTCTCTCTTGCAGCCAAACAGCTGCAGAAAAGCGATGCTGTGTCTGCACATCAGACAGACCCCGACCTACGGGAAAAACAATGCAAGGAGCTGCAGCTCGGCTGCTTTCCTGACATCGGAGGTCAAACAGAGAAGCCATACGCGGTTTAAACACTGTTCATTTACAACCACCTGTTTACAAGTCACACACAGATAACGCTCAGGAAGCAAGATGGAGACGATGGATCTGGGAATCCTGGCTTCGTTATGAATTCACCGCCTCAGAGTAATGTCCAAAGTAACATTATCGCTCACCTTTGACCTTATTCAGAGACCTCTTTGTAGTGTGTGATGCATTCAGTATCATAATCATACTCGACCACCTTTAGTTCGAACGGAGAAAAGATCATCGACGAAAATGCTCATAAAGGCAAGAAGAAAACATCCCACCTGCAGGTGATGCGTAGACAGAGCCTCAGAGGGGAAACGCACAGCCGGTGTCTTCTTGGAGTTATTCCGAAGAGGCCATTGATCCGCCGGTTAACCTATTCTCCTGCATCAGTTCAGAAGCAAGCCCTCAGAAGAAAGAACCCCCACCACCACCTCCACTGCTACCTCCACCACTACCACCCCGCCCTGCCCATTGTTTCCCTCCACTAATATGATACCCCCTCAAGGTTCTCCACAGACCTCATTTCTAATCAATGCATGGTGGTTGGTGGGATCATCCTGTCTCTGCAAATTAATGACTTCACTTTTTTCTGTGGTTTCATGCCATTGATTTGTTTTATTAGCTCATTGATCTCCAAGCAACACCCTCCCTCCCCAACCCCTTTCCACCCTTCGCCTCCTTACACACCACCACCACCTCCCTCCAACAGCTTCTTATTTGCTTACCAATTTGAGAGCTAATGTTAACAACCAACAATTTTACCGACTTGCTTTAAAGACAAATACGTTTCATTGTTCTACTCTACATTTTACCTTCACAATAAGTCAGATGAGAATATGCCGTTTCACGTTGCCCCGAAATCTGAGCATCCCGGTTTCAGCACTCTGGTTTCGTGAGTTTTTACACAACTCCCATGGTCTAAATCACTTTGACGTTCATCTGGTCAGGGCTCGCTGGTCTTATTAACAGCCATATCTAACTCGCCCCACTATAATTCCCTTTGAGATCCGAACAAAAGGATAGGAAGTGCTTTCCTCAGACAAGTCAGACTTCACTTCACAGGAGGAATTACAGCTTTTCATTTTCTGCCACTGGAGCGTTGTAGTGAGCTACCCTTCTGGCACAGTGATGGTCTTTCTTTCCTGTTTATGACTTAAGCCACGCACAAAGAGCCGATTCACGGCGATCACGTCTCAGCAGCAGTGATTTCAAGTAACTGTTGAGGTTCAAAATCAACATGATCAGATATTTCAGAGGAGATGTAGCATAGTCGGATTGACAGAAATGCTGCATGGAATTTACTCTGAACTCATTTGGATGCTCCTTATGGAAGTTGCTTGAGATTTCATATTATTTTTGTGCTTCCTGAGTTATCCTACAGTGACAAATCCCATCAAGCAAAACAGTCTAAAATTATACACCCTGACTCCACCCATCTACACTTTATTACCTCCTGTCTGTCTTTCATCCACAGTTTTTGGCTCATTTGTCTCTAAAATGGCATATTTTTAACGTAGGATCCCCATCCAGTGTGCAGATGGGATATTGAATTATTACTTTCACGGAAAGGACAAGATATAAGAAGAGATAGAGAATGTCCATGTTAAAAGATGAGAGAAGGAGTACCAAGCACCCTGCCTCCCCCCACCCCTCACGTCAAGCGGCATGTTTATTCAGCTTGTGGGAATTCCTGTTCCTCAGGATAGATCTGCAGTCGTCACAATTGGCGATATTCCCATCCCACCCAGCTTGGCTCTTTCATGGAAATCAAATCCCACACAGACAGACAATTACTCACTTTTCATTTTCTTAGACATTAGAGTCCGTAGACTCTAATGTCTAAGAAGAAGTGTGTGTTTATCGTTTATTTTGAACATGGACCCAGTCGTGACTTTTCTTAGGCCCTGTCCACATATTTTTAGAAAAGAAGGAAAACAAAAGGTTCTACCAATAACATATTTTTAAAAAACTTTTTCAAAATAGATTTTGTAATAGGTGTATATGTGTAGACTGTATGGAGAAACGGAGGCTTTGCGACTTGACCTTTTTAGTGTGGTTTTCCTGCAACTTTTCAAATCTGTTCTAACACAGGGCTGTGAAAACATTTCCTGACAAAGCTAAGAGGTGCTGATCTGGAACCAACTGTCTCAGAGCCAAGTTGCTCCACTTGCTAGCTTAATGGCATTAGCTTTAGCATTAGCAGTGTCTCTACATAAACTAATATTCTTGATCAGACACAGAAACCTCCTCGACTATGATTAACTTCAGGGCTTCCTGAGTTGATGCAATTGTTAGCATAACTCAGAAAGACGTACCTGCTCTGCCATTTTAAACGCTGAACATGAGAAAAGTTGACTGAACCCAGAACTTAAGTTCTAATGAAAAATTTCAGATACAATTTCTTCCCAAAATAAAGTTGGCGTCTAATGTTGGAATTTAATCCACCTCAGAATTCCTTTTCCAGCGCAGAATTATTCAAGCAGTCCTGGAAAATAACACCTCCACCGTGCAACAGAACAGAGGAGTACAGGACCAGCTCAGAGGGGGAAGTCTCCTGCTATAGACCGCTCCATGCTCACTGGGAGCATGACATAATTAAGACACAAACTGTCTATAGTAGGTTGTACACTTCGGGTGACATGTCTCGCATATTTACCATAACACACATAATTTAGTTTTTGTCGCTTCAAATTACGCCTGAACAACAGGCTGTAAAGATTTACCTCATCAACCGTAAACAGGTAAGAAAGTTTTGGTGGGGTCAGCCACAAACACATGCCCACATCTCCCCTTCTGCCTTTACATAAATCCTTTCAGGGCTTCTGGCAGCACTTTCCTGCTCTTTCATCTGGCTCCCTTGTGGTAGGACTATTAGCCCAGGCCTGTATACCTGCAAGTGTTTGAGAGGCAGCTGGCTCTGGACGCTCATTGCCTGCGCGGGCCCAGGGGCTGCTGGGACCTGGGAACGCTGGCACCAAATACCGATGGGTAATTAGACCTTCATTCAAGAGCGAATGTGGCAAGCATTAGACACAAGGCTCTTTCCGGTTCAATTCATATCTTCATCCTGCCTTCCTTCCCCTTCTAACAACTGCACTCCATCCTCAGTTTTTTTTTTAACTTCTCTCTTGTTTTTCCTCTTTTGGACTAGTCATTATGTCTTAAGCTGAGTGTTAAGGGAGATTGTTTTTAATGTTTTTAGAAAGGAGACATTTTGGAAGAAAATATCTTTTTGAGGCCAGTGATTTTCATTTACAAGCATGATTTAAAAAGAGAACTTCAGCTTCTTTTGTAAAAGTTATTCAAGAAAATTCTTTTTTTTATGATATTAACTTTACAATATGTCTGTATGGTGCTGCTGTGTCATTTCCTCAGTTGTGAGAAACATGATGACGGTAGTTTCTCATGTAAAAGAAACGCTATTGGGAGGTCGCTTCCAGTTTTGTGGTGAAAGGTGACATAACCCATAATTCCACTCCAACCACAAGGTTCTTTGATCACATGTTCCTCTCTTGTACTGCGAGGGCTGTTCACATGATACAAACCAGTTGCAAATGACAAATTGCTAAGAGGCACAGAAAGGTTAGGTTTGAAGCAAGTTTTTTGTTTTTCTTTTTTGTATTTGCACACATAATTAGAGGATTATTTGTAGATGGAATACATATTAAAAATTGCCTAAAATAATCTCTTTGTATGTTATACCTCAGCTGAGCATTGCTAAGAACTTGAAACAAAATAAAATTAGATCCTCATTCTTTAGTTGAGCCTAAAGTCATTGCCACTGACTAATAATATTGAATATTTCGGACTCCTTCAGTGCGTGGGATGCATTAGACAACAAGAGAGCATTTTATTTTTAAAGTTGATGTGGTGGAAACAGAGGAAGAAGGACAATTTGTGAGTCTGACCAGGCCGTAGACGACTGGTCCCCATCGTCACAAGTCATTAGGCAAAGGGCCAGAGACAACCTGACAACAGGTTCCTATAGTGCATCAAAGGGCAAAACAATCTTAAACATTATATCGTCATTGCATAACTGACAGCAAATATGCAAAAGATCATCCAAGAAAGGGTGAGATCTGACCATCAGCTTGGGGGAAAGTAGAACCGCTGCTTGTCATTATCAAAAAGATACCGTTGTAGTTGTGCAAGAACCTGATAAGGACATCACCTGTCCGCCTCCTTTTGGAGGTTTTTCAGCCTCATCCAACTAGGAGGAAAACACCAAGATAGACCCAGAATGTACAAGAAAGACTTTAAATCTCTTCTAGCCTTGGCATTGTCCAGAAAAAAGTAGCCATTGTTACTGGAAAAAGAGATTTCTTGGTTTACTCTCTGACCTAACCTGGAACCCAATGGATCAAGTGAAGATATCTATATTCAACATTTAATCAAATAAAATATTTTGAATAAATTCCTCATGGACTAATACTTAATTCTCTAACGTACAATTAAAATAGACAAAAGACTCTAAATAGTTTAGGTATGAAGGATCTAACTTTGTAATGTCATCAGGACTCCTCAATGGCGACCATGAACTTGTGGATATAAAATCAATTAGATTCCACTGATCGGAAAGAGGGAGGAGATATTCCCTCATTACATTCTACTGTGGCAGGTAAGGAGGGAGTAAATAGTCTGACAAGCTGCTCTTTGTCTACAGTGAATTAAAGCAGAAGGCGGGAGAGGATGCCGCTTTTAGCGGTCGGGGGAAAAACACAAGGTCCAAATTTGCATAAACAGGAACACAAAAGAAAAGGGGGTTAGGAACAAAACAGGGGGTGGGGGGGAAATGTTGTCAACAGGACCCCCCAGAGAGGAATTTCAATTTCATATATCTAATTATCGCTGTCAGATGGAGAGAAGTGACAAAAAGCTGTCTTTGTTCTCCGTCTTTGTCTCCCACGTCTCTCTCAATTAATTTCACCATACGAATATGACTAATTGTCTCTGTGCAGCTCTGCAGCAACATAAATAATAATTTTGGCCCGTGTTTGAGTTGCGGGGGTGTTCATGCTTCAATTTATGATATTTGGACACAAAGGACTGCGCATAATTCAGGTGATCGCCTTAGCGGGCCAAAGCAACCTCTCTGCAGGCATCACCCTCGCCTGGCAGCTCCGCAGCGTAAATAATACCTCCATACTTTCCCTCTCTTTTGTAATGGACAGTGTTATCTCCCTCATTTCTGTCACTGGGATTGTTTCTTTGTTGAGAGTGGTGATATTAGCATCATAATCGGACAGAGAGAAAGAAGTGCCAATGATGGCTGAGTTATGCAAAGTATAAGCATGAGCCGTACCGGTCCGCATTTAGGTAGGTAGCTTTTATAGGCGGCATCTAGTTAAGCTAGTTGTCGTGTAACTTGGAAAGGCAATTATCACATACCTGACGGATAAAACATAAATTGTACTTTCTTCTGTTTGAGAATCAAACTATTTTCATGGTAGATTGATTTCTCAGAAAACTGTTGAGTTATTCCTTTAAGTCAAATGATAGATGTACAAGATTGTGACTATTTGATTTCTTTCAGATTTCCTCTGTTTTTTTCCTTTTTTTAAATGGTTCAAGATTGTCAAACAACTTTTTGTTGTTTACATGAGGCCGCTGTTGCTGAACTGCAGGTATTTTTGGATGTCGATTGGGGAAAAGGTTTCCCACTGAGCCGTTAACTGTTAGAATCTGCTGCAGTTCTCATGCCAGGCCACTATAAGACGCTGTGATAGCATGTAGTCACTTTTTTTCCCTCACCAGTCTGTTGAGTATCTTCATTTAGCACAAATTGTTTAATGAACCATGGAACACATTTCATAACAAAATGTGTGCAAATAAGCACACACAGTATAGTGATATTTTCTCCAGTCTTTTTACAATAATAAACCGAGTGAAAGAGGCATAAAAGGTATATAGAGTTACTTTAAATGTAGTTCTGGGCTCTTTTAAATCCTCTTGATTAATTTTTCTATGTTTTTGTAGTAAATTTGGTTCCCCAGTCACTCCTGAACATTGTGTGTGTTTTTCTTTTTCCTGTTTTTGTGGATAGCCTTAGAAATAACCACTTCCTCACTGACAGATCTCAGTTACTTTCTTATCTGTTTTTTAATTTCTTTAGATCGGGGTGTGATGTGATGCTTCTTGAAGTCTTTTACTCAACTTTATGTTGTCAGTCAGGATAAATGATTTGTTCATTATACCAATTTAGGTATGATTAAATACCTAGACAAGGTACCGGGTATGATTAAAAAGAACTGAACTCAGCTTTACTCAAAAAAAAAAAAAATCAAAAATAGTTGATGACAATAATTAATAATTTAACAAAGGGGGTATATACTTTTTCAAATCGATCCATTTTGCTTCTGACGGGATTCCCCTTGTTTTTCTGTTTCCTCTGTAAACTACATTTTGTATTTCTTCCGTTTATGTTTGACAATTAATGATCTTTCCTAAGATAACAGATGAGGGAGAAGACAGCACTCAGAGGACGGCACACAAATGATGACATTTGCTTATTCCGTCAAATCTGTCTCTGAAAAACATTTAGCAGAATCTAAACATAACGAGGCAAACATCTGAAACCTGTCTAAATAACTCTGCAGCTGAGCTTTGAAAGTCCAACCATAAAACCAACTCATTCACTCAGACAGACAAGGAGGGCTGAGTGGGGAGTGGGTGGGGGGTAAGGGGGGTATTGTTACATTTCATTAGGCACATTCCTTCTCTGTGGACTCTTGACCAGTTGCCATGGCATTTCATTTGACTAGTTTTGATATGAACTCTGTCTGCCCTCTGTCTCCCATACTTTCATTTGTTTTCCCAAAACTTCATAGCAAATGTCCTAAATATACATTTTTCTATTAATTATAAACCTTTTAAAAACATGACACATCACAATTTGCAACCTGACTATTTAGTTGAGCTTAGGATGGGGTTACCAAAAGCACCTTTTTTTTTTTTAAATCGTTGAATTTTTCACTTAATGCGTTTACAATATTGGGAGTGGAAATGCAAAGAAAACACAACATAGTTCTCAATTTTTTTAAATTGTTATTTTTATCAATTAAAACCACAAAAGAGTGGCATCTGTAAATATTTAGCCCATTTTTGTGGCACTTATGAATGAAAGTCAGAGCAACCTATTCGCCTCAGACATCATCCAAACAGTAAACAGAGTCCCAGTAGACTGTAAATGCAGCTGTGCTGTGAAAGCCTCAAAGGTTTCTCACAAATGGCCAAAAACACAGCAGACCGGTTGCGGAGGACGCCTGGTTAGGTTATGAAACAAATACTAAGTTATGGACGACAATGCAACAATGGAAATAAAGTGGAGGGTCACCATTTCCAGACATTTCCAAAAGTTTCATAAAAAATTGCCCTTTTTCAAAGAACATGTTTAAAATATTCTAAAATAAATGCATCCCTGGTATTCACGAATGATTTACTGTAACATGACACAATACGTTAACAAGCCCCTGGTAGTTGGGGAGGAGCTGCAGAGATCCACAGCTCAGGTGGGAGGATGTGACAAAACGACTATATGAATATTCTGGATATTAGTAAGCTTTCATGAGTGTTGAAAAAAAATTATTTAGAAAGAAAGCATTGTTGAAGAATTAGCATCGCAGTCAGAGTCTTTACATCAGATCCACTTCACTCATTAAGAACCTGCTCTTTAAATGGCTGAAGCAGAATGTTCAATGATGCTACTTCCTTGTACACATTATTGAAAACTGACTTAAATTTAGTTATGATAAATAATTTGTCTTGGATTTTTTTAACCAGCATTTTCTCCATAATGTCGGTTTATCCTTGCATGCATTTACTGTTAAAACTAAGAAAAATGTATTTAAGTTGATTGTTTTCATTTTTCTTGGCTGTACATGCATTTTCTTTTCTTTTTTATTATTCTACAACATAAACATAAAAAAAATCTATATGAATATTTGCGTTGCGTAAAACACATATTTTTTTTCAACAGAAAAGCTTTTAGTAAGAGTCCATCATGTCGGCTTGGCCAAACGCAACACGTGACACGTCGCGGGAGAATTTTGCCGGAAAACTTTCCACGTTCGCAGTAATTAGCATTTTTCCATCAAGAGTCAAGTGTCTGCAAAACCAGAGATAACAAAAAGGACAAGAAATTGATTAGCATTCAGTGTATAAATGGTTCCATGACAAGGGCTGTTAAGTTTGAAATTAACATGTAAACAGTTGGAAAGTCTCCACCGCCCCCCCCCCCCCTCCATCCCCTTTCTTTTCCTCAGCCCCTCACCCCTAGTTCCCTTTAACGCCTTGATAAATATACATAAAGCTTCTCACAAAGGCTGCCTTGTTCCTTTAAATGGGCTACTTTTTAATGGAGACATATATTTGCGGGATTATATCAGCATTCAGTTGCAAATTCTGAGTGTAATACTGCAGTTGGAGCAGTGTATGAATAAGAGTATCATTTGAATGCAAGGGGAACACCTGGTGCTGAGGGGCTCGGCTTCGAGGGGGTGAGGGAAGGGGGTTCAAGCGGACCTGGAGACGGTGCCAAGTCTTCACTTGTTCTCAGTCTCTCTATTCAAAGTCTTCCAGCCTTAGCTTTTACTATGGCAGAGCACACTGTACCTAAAACTTCATTGTGATCGTCCCAAATTAGCCGTCGAGAGTCAGAGACAAGTAAAATTGTAGGTTTATACAAACTAGAGACTTTAGAAGTATTTCCACAGATTTATTTTTGTGTCAGCTAGTCGTTTGAAAAGTGTGGGGACAAAAGAAAGAAAGAAAGTAAAACATTTTAGACAAGTCCCTTAACTCCTTGTTGTGGATAAAGCTGAAAAGCATCGTCAGAATGAAGTAATCCAACACGACTGAGTCAAAAAAGCCAGGAAAAAAAACAACAGAGTTTTCTCTTCTTTATTTCCATCGGCTCCATGAGAACGAACAGAAAGTGGAGGGTTTGGTGTGTGTGTGTGTGTGTGTGTGTGTGTGTGTGTGTGTGTGTGTGTGTGTGTGTGTGTGTGTGTGTGTGTGTGTG